>PVKS010007136.1:0-74531 GCA_004027875.1 Aplodontia rufa | reverse complement strand
ATGCTTAGTGAAGTCTCCCAAGCTCAGAGACTTAAGGGCCGAATGGTTTCTCTCATCTGTTGATACTAGAATTTATGTTGAAGCAGTAGGACAGACGGCTGACCTAACAAAGCCTCAAATTGAATGACTTTCAGTGCAACAGGGGGAAAGCTCCCTAGGTAACTTGGAGGTGTAGGGAAGGGGATGGGGAGGGGGGAGGATATACGAAGAACTCATAGGAGTCTGGTGATGGGGAAGATGGGGGAACCATTCCAGAAGCCGATGTTATTCCTACACTAGATACCCAATTAACACATGAGTTCTTCTGGGGGAAACTGCAATAGATGAAACCTATAGTAGATTATCTATGTGTTAGCATTACCCCTGGTTATCAAAGTTTATACACATTGATTGCTACAGTTTTGACAATGTTTCCCCCTCATCTGTATCCTGTATCGCAATATACTCCTAATAAATGTGGAAAAAAAAAAGAACTGTAAGCTGAAAGGAAAGAAAGCCCTACTGTGTCCAACTATGAGTGACTGCAAAAAATAATACCTGTTGTGTCACAAAAATGTCAAAGGGGCTATGTTAGTCCCAGTGCTAAAGAATTACTGAGGTAGAGAGGAAGAAAGATGGTGACTAGCAAGAGGGCTACAATGTACAATCTCTCCTTGAAGCAGGATGATAAAGAAGGTAGAAGTGCCTTTCTGTGATATATAGGTGACTGCCAAAATTTTGATGAAACTCATAAATGGACAAACAAGGGAAACTAGAGACCCAGAGGCTTGTATTCAATAAGCAAGGAAGAAAACCACATAGGGGCCAAGCAGCTCCAGCTGTAAGGTCCACCACCCAGCATTTGCACCATTGGTTCAGCACAGTGAGGGAAGAACACACATGAAAACAGGAAGGACAAACAGGCATGGTGAATCCTGCTAACAAAGGGCCCCCAACCTTGACTGAACCCACGGTCTGCGTTAGTGCACATAAATTAGACATGTCTCCAAAATGGCCAGGGAGAGCCAGTGAGACTGCCGTCCTAAGAAGGTGGGTGATCCAGGTAGTTGTTCCAAGGAACAAGTTCGGGTCAGACACTGCCTCAGGTATGGCACCATTGGCTGCTGACCTTCCCAGGATCCCCGTATTCTGACTGTCTCAGACCCTGTAAGTTAAGGGGAGAGATGGTCCCAGGAGCTGTGTATTCCTTGCATAACAGTCAATCAAGAATCCTGAGTTTGGAGCAGAGAGCCACATGTGTTTTAGGCTGGTTAGGGCATCAGGACCCATGAGTTTGGGGTGACATCTGCTCCAGGTGCTGTGAGTTCAGAGCAGCCATGCTCCCAGGATCTGTGAGCTCATCTTAGAGCTACCCAGGGATCCACAAGATTGCTAGAGGCTGTTAAGGTCCTGGCTGAAGTGGGACAGGAGTCTGGCAGGCAGATATAAAAGCACCCAGGCATAAAAGCCACAACCCTGGAAAAGAGAAAGGTGGTATTCACAGGTAGCAGTGGTGGTGAAGGTTTGCACTCCCCTCCACATGAGAATAATACTGGGAGGATTCCTGGGAATCTGATTTCCAGCTGAGAACAGCAAAAGCCAGACTCTCCAGCAAACTCACCCTGGAAATGCTTCCATTCAGGAGCTAGATATGGTCATTCACCCACACAGTCTATTTTGACCTTGACAGTGGAAATAACTATAATCCTCCCAAGTTTCCACTAAGACATTGGTTTTTGTTTTGTTTTGTTGTATTTTCTGTTTCATTTGGTTTTTGTTATTTGTTTCTTTTGCTTTGTTTGTTTTGCTGTGGTTTCTTTGGTTTATGCTCTTGCAGATGAGCACATTTTGTTTTTGTGCTGTATAGTCTCCAGGTGGTGAGCTTCTCTGCTACCTCCTTCTTTTCTTTATGCCAGCAGCAGTTAAACATTATTCCTCTCTCTCTCTCTCTCTCTTACACCCTCTTCTAAAGTTATTACCTCAGACTCTTCCTCTTTCCATTCTTTTAAATTTTTATTTTTATTAGAATATCTTACATCATCTCCATTCTCTTCCTGTTTTCACTCCAAATTCACAAGTTCCTCTCTACATGCCTGTCACATCTCATTTGCTCTCAAGTCTGTTTTTCCTTACCTAGGGAGGTGCTGGAAATATGAAGTGAATGCCAACCTGAAAATGGCTGTTTGCTTTTAAATTGGGTATAGTCTGACAGTTATAGTCTGGGGGAAGATAGGTTGCTAATCCTTCTACTCCTCTCATAGGTGGTAATTAACATTGTAATAATTATAGAAGGAAAAAATTGACCAATTCAATGCTGTCTATTATTTGCCTTAGCTGTACATATTGGCCCTTTTCCCTTATCTTGGGAGGTATTGGAAAGTGTAAACATCAATAATAATTCACAGGTCAGGAAGCCAGCTATTGAACTGTACTATCCAAATTGTACCCCACCCAAATAGTGAAGAGATAAAAACCCCACAACCCATCAACAAAGTCCCAAAATGAAATAACCAATGAGAGATCTCAGACTACACTCTTTGACAATGAAAATGAGGAAAACAGGAAATAATTCTCCTGCTCAAACCCACAACCCCCCAAACAAGAATTTCATGGATAGAGATCTGGATGAAAACTTAGAAGAAAGTAACAACAAACTGATTATTAAAATGATCAAAGAATTAAATGAATATTTAAGAAAGGAAATAATAGAGCAATTACAGGAGATGAAAAGTCATTTTAATAAAGAATTAGAGATGCTTAAAATAGATATAACAGAGCTCTTAGAATTGAAAAACATAGTTAACCAAATTAAAAGCTCAATGGAAGACATTATTATCAGAGTAAACTCAGTAAAAAATAGAACTTCAGCTCTCAAAGAAAGAACATTGGACAATGTAGAAAAGCTAAGTAATCTTGAAAGTATGGAAAATTCAGAAGAAAAAACCTATTGATCATGATCATAATTTTCAAGAAGTATGGGATGAAATCAGAAGAAATGATCTAAGAGTGATTGAGATGGAGATAACATTCAATAAACAAATGGCACGAACAAACTTCTCAATGCAATAATCAAATAAAATTTCTCCCATATCAGAATAGATCAAAATATTCATATTCAAGAGGCCTATAGGACTCCAAATAGACCTAACCAAATGAGAATATCACTGAGACACATCATATTCAAGCTCAATAGCAGAAAATTATGAAAGAATATTAAAAATCATAAGAGAAAAATACCAAGTCACATTCAGAGGCAAACCAATATGGGTCAGTGTGGATTTCTCATATCAGACCATAAAGGCCAGAAGCACATGGAACCAAATTTTTCAAATATTGAAAGAAAAAAATGTCAGACAAAAATACTATTCCCAGTAAAACTCAGCTTCAAATTTGATGAGGAAATAAAAACTTCCCATGATAAGAACAAACTAGTATCATATAAACACAAAACCAGCTCTTCAGAGACTACTCAAAGACAAACTTCAAACAGAGTAACAATCAAACAACTCCCAAAGCCCATAATCAGAGGGAAGTCAATAAAAACATAATTTACTGGGAGATATCCAACAAGGCACAAAATACAGTGAAGGTCACAATGCCAGAGAAACAAAATTACGTATCTATTCTGACACTGAATGCGAATAAATTCAATGTCTCAATCAAAAGACACAGATTAGCAGATGGGATCAAAAAACAAAATCAACAATATGCTGCTTACAGGAGACTCACCTCACAGCCAAAGACAGCCACAGATTGAAGGTAAAACATTGAAAAAGAATCTATCATGCATATATTCCACAAAAGCAAGCTGGTGTTGTAATACTCATATCCAACAAAGGAGTTTTCAACCACAAATTAATCAGAAGTGACAAAAGATACTAATCTTAGTTAAGGGAATGCTACATCAAGAAGATGTGACCATAGTTAACATTTATGCACAAAACTCCTACTCTCCCAAACATATCAAAAAATTACTTCATAACATTAAACCACTTGTAGATCTCAACCTAATAATACTTGGGGACTTTAATACACATTTGTCACTAATAGATTGATCATTAAAAAAAGAAGTTTCCAGCCTAAACAACTCTATAAGTCAAATGGACCTAATAGACATCTATGGAATATTCCATCCCAAATCAGGGGAGTTTACCTTCTTTTCAGCAGTGCATGGATCATTTTCCAAAATAGGTCATATCTTACTCCACAGAGTAATCTTTGCAAGTATGAAAAAGTTGATATAATCCCATCTAACCTATAACACAACAACAGTATGATCCTAGCAATTAGCAGCAAGAGAAATAACATAATTATATGGAGATTGAAAAATACCCTCTTAAATGAAAAATGGACTTAAGAGGAAATGAGAACAGAAATCAAGAATTTCTTGCAAATGAATGAAAATGAAGGCACAACATATCTTAACTTCTGGGACATTATAAAAGAATTCTTAAGAGGTAAATTTACAACACTGAGTGCTTCATCAAAAAATCAGGAGAGATCTTAAATAAATAAACTTATGTTACATCTATAATCCTAACAAAAAGAAGAACAATCCAATCCCAACTCCAGTAGAAGACAGTCAATAACCAAGATCAGAGCCAAAATCAATGAAAATGAAATTAAGAAGAGAGAAAAAAAAAGAATACAAAAAATTAATGAAGCAAAAAGTTGGTTCTTCAAAAAAATAAATAAAATTGACAGATTCCTAGCCCACCTCACTAGAAGAAAGAATGAAATGAAGCAAAATCAGAAACTAAAATTGAGACATTACCACCTACTCATGTGAAATCCAGAGGTTTATAGAAACTGTTTTGAAAAAATATACTCCTCCAACTTGGAGAATCTAGAGATCATGGAGAAATACCTAGACAAATACAACATTCCCAAACTGATTCAGGAAGATTTTTTACACCTCAAAAGACCAATATCATATAGCAAAATTGAATTAGCACTCAAAGCCCTTCCAAAGAAAAAGAGCCCAGGTCCTGATGGATTCTGCCTGACTTCTACTAGACCTTTACAGAAGAATTAACTTCTCGCTTAGTAAGCTATTCAATGAAATTGAATGGGATGCAAACCTCCCAAACACTTATTTATGTGCAACCATAATACTGATACCAAAGACCAGCAAAGACACAACAAGAAACGTAAGCTTCAGAACAATATCTGTGATGAACATAGATGCAAAAATCCTTAATAAAATCCTACCAAACCACATCCAAAAACACATCAAAAAGATAATACATCATGATCTAGTATGTTTCATACCAAGCATGCAGGGCTGGTTCAATATATGTAAATCAATAAATGTGATTCACCACTTAAATAGATTTTAAAGACAAAAACTATACGATCATTTCAATTGATTCAGAGAAGGCCTTTGTTAAATTCCAACACCCATTTATGCTCAAAACTCTTGAGAAAACAGAGATTAAAGGAACTTAATTTTGCCAAGGCCATTTATTACAAACCCACAGCCAATATTATACTTAAAGGAGAAAAGTGAAAACACTCCCACTAAATTTAAGAACAAAGACAAGGCTTTCCATTCTCACCACTCTTATTCAATTTAGTTCCTGAAACCCTAGCCAGAGCAATTAGGCTAGAGAAATCAGAGGGATTCCAATAGGAAAATATGAAGTTAAACTATCTCTAAGGATGACAGTGTCCTATATATTGAAGATCAAAACAACTCTATCAGAAGACTTCTAGAACTTATGAATGAATTCAGCAAGGTAGCAGGATACAAGGTCAACACCCATAAATCAATAGCTTTGTATACTCCAGCAGAAATTCTGCTGAAGAAGAAATCAGGAAATCCATTTCATTCACAATAACCTCAAAAAGAATAAAATAATTGACAATTACATAACAAAAGTAGTAATAGACCTCTACAATGAACCATTCAAACATATCAAACATTGAAGAAAGAAATTAAAGAAGACTTGAGACGATGGAAAGGCATCCCATGTTCTTGGTTAGGAAGAATTAATATAGTTAAAATGGCCATTCTACCAAAAGTGCCATACAGATTCAATGCAATCCCCATCAAGATACCAATGTCATTCTTCACAGATACAGAAACGTCAATTCTCAAATTCATTTGGAACAAAAAGAAACCCAGAATAGCAAAAAAAAAAAAAAAAAAAAAAAAAAAAAAAAAAAAAAAAAAAAAAAAAAAAAAAAAAAAACCTAGTAAGCTAACAAAAAAGGAGGAGTAGAAAATAATGAGAGGTAAGGATCTAATTTCAATTGCCTGCATATGGCTGTCCAGTTTGTTAAGCACCGTTGCTGAACAGGCTCTCTTTCCTCCAAGCAACATCTTCTTTGCCCCATTTGTTGAATATCAGATGGTTAAAGACTTGTGAGTTAGTCTCAATGTCTTCTATTCTATTCCATTTGTTTCCCTGCCTATTATGACACCAATTACCATGCTGTTTTGTTACTACAGCTCTATAATGTAATTTCAGGTTAGGTATTACAATCCCTCCTATCTCATTTTTTCTTTCTTTTTCTCCACAAAAATCAAATCAAAATGGATCAAAGAACTAGGAATTAAACAAGCAATCATATAACTCTTAGAAGACAAAATAGGATCAATATACCACCATATAGGTGTAGGCTCCTTTTTCCTTAACAAGACTCCTGTAGCATAAGAATTAAAGTGAAGAATGTGTGAGTGGGATGCCATTAAACTGAAAATCTTGTGCTAAGCTATGGAATTAGTCAAGAGTTTCAATAGAGAACCTACAGAATGGGAGAAAATCATGGTCTGCTACCTCTACAACAGGGGAAGAATATACAGAATATACAAAGATCTCAATAAACTTAACATCAAAAACACAAATAATTCAATCAATAAATGGGCTATGGATCTAAACAGAAACTTCTCTACAGAGGAAGTTCAAAATCCAAAAGGTATATGTGAGGAAAAAGGAAGATGGCGAGCTGAAGGGAAGTGGCTTTTCCTGTGGCTCCAAGTCTGAAAGGGAAAGTCCCAGATTATCTTCAGGTTTTTGAGGTGCATTCTGAGGAATATATCTATGAACTTCTAGTGCTAGTTTGTGAAGCTTTTTTGAGGAGCTGAGTCCTGAGAGTTTTGTGTACAGAAAAAAAGGGTTTTGATTCTTCCCGCCAGGAACAAAGCAGGTCAGCTTTATTTGTTTACAATCCAACTGCGGGTGTCAGGCGAGCAGCCAGCAGCCAGTGGTCCAGCTAGCAGTGGTGGAACAGAGTGTGGAGAAAAAAAGAGATTTTATCCATCCCACCAGGGATGCAGAAGTTCAGCTGTTTGTTTACTTTCTGACAGCGGGCCAGCTGCGAGTGGCCGAGGCTGCAAGCGGCTGCATTGGGGGGGCTGCAAGTGGCTGCATCTGTGGCTGTGGAGCTGAACAGACCCAGGGATCTCATCGCTGCTGGGGTACCATGCTTTATAAAAACAGAGCATCAGGTAAGCGCATTTGCAGACACCCACAGAGCTCATGCACTGTGGAGGTCTAGAGCTGTGCTGGGTAGTGGCCCACTGAGGTGCCCAGCAGAATAGGCTGCCCGGCAGGAAATCCTGGCCGCCATTCCAAGCCCCAGGAGACAGCTCTCTCTGGCTTTTTAGAGCAGCTGATGAAAACTGGATCACGAAATGACCACGGGCTTCAGTCTCATCCAGAAAGAGAAGGCCTCGGCCAGGCCCAGGCTCTACTTTGCTTAGGGGGTCTTCAGTTTGTGGAGTAACTGAAGTGCCCCGTCCACTCCCCACAGCCAGAAGGATCACATGATAAGTTAAAGGCTCTGAGTCTTTTGCCACAAGAGACAGTGTAAGCATCTCCCAGCAGAGGGAGAATAGATATCATCCATACTCCCTGCTCATTAAGTCTTTTGGCTTCAGCTCCCCTAGGAGGCTGGCAAACTTCAGGGCTTACCAGAACCAGTGCTTTTCATTGGAAGCTCCTCCTAGAAATCCCAGGAGTTTGAGGACACCCCAGTCCTCTTTGTGACATTACATAACCAAAGACCAAGAGACATTCATATCGAAACCCAGAATGACAGTGAACATCACCTCCCAAAGGACCCAGAGACACCCTTACTATCTATAGTTCCAAGTTTTCATTAATATTTTTTTTACTTTTTATCAGATTTTGCATACATATATACATTTTTTTCTTTCTTGCCTTCTGTTTTTCTCTTGTTCTTTATGTGTATTGGTACAATGGTGGAACAGTGTATTGGTTCGTGGACATATAAAAATTTTAGCTTTTTTGTTTTTTTCCTTTTGCTTTCTGGATTTTTTCTTTTTTTTGCTCTCCTTTTTTATTTTTTATTTTTATTCTCTTTTTTTTCTGTTCCTGTTTGTTTTAGTTTTTATTTTTGTGCATTTGTTCATTTCCTTTTCTTCCCTCCTGAAAAGAGGGATTCTGGTCAGTGCATTTAGTATTGCAAGTATACTGTGCTTGACCTCCTTATTTTACCTATGCATGCTTCTACCCTTATGTGATCTCCCAAATCTTATTAATATCTCTTTTACCCCTCCTATATTTTACTACTGCTATCCCTGCTTCCCCTGGGGTCCACTTTTTTCTTTCTTCCTTTTTTCTTTAATTTATTCTTTTATTTTCTTTTTTCTCTTTTTTTCATTATCTTTCTTTCTTGTTCTTTCTCTCTTCAGCAGATCCTATACCTCCTTCAACTTCTCACTGTCCTGTAGAACACCAAAGAGACCAAACCAAATGAGAAATTCACCGAGATATATTATATATAAAATGATTAACAGAGAAACTAAAGAAAGAATTCTAAAAGCAGCAAGGGAGAAGCCCCAAGTTACGTTCAGAGGCAGACCAATGAGAATCACTATGGATTTTTGAGACCAGACAATGAAGGCCAGAAGAGCTTGGAATGATATTTTTCAAGTCTTCAAAGAGCAATTTTTAGCCCAAAACAATATACCCTGCAAAAGTCAGCTTTAAATGTGATGGATAAATTAAATACTTCAATGATAAATTCAAGCTAGCAAGATACATTAACAAACCCTTCATTACAGAATATTCTCAAGGACACTAAAAGAAGACAGGAAATAACTAAAAATCAGAGCTGAAATCAATGAAATTGAGAAAAAAATACAAAATAACAATAAAACAAAGAGTTGTTTCTTTGAAAAAATAAATAAGATCGACAGACCCCTTGCGAACCCCACCAAAAAAATGATTGAAATGAAGCAAATCAATAAAATCAAAGATGAAAATGGAGATGTCATCACAGACTCAACCAAAATCCAGGAGATTATCAGATCTTATTTTGAAAATTTATACTCTGCCAAGTTTGATAATCTGGAAGATATGAACAGATAATTTGCCACATACGACAGCCCCAGATTAACACCGGAAGACTTGGAAAATCTAAACCAACCTATCTCAGGTTCCGAAATCAAAGCAGCAAACAAAGGCCTTCCAAAAAGAGAAGTTCTGGACCTGATGGATTCACAGCAGAAATCTACCAAATGTTTACAGAAGAATTAACTCCAATCCTCTGTAAGCTTTTTGATGAAATTGAAAGGGTCAGAGCACTACCAAACACTTTTTATGAAGCAATAATAATTCTCATACCAAAATCTATCAAAGACTCATCAAAAAAAGAAAACTATAGACCAATTTCTCTAATGAATATAGATGCAAAAATCCTTAATAAAATCTAGCTAATTGGATCCAAAAGTACATTCAAAAGATAATACATCATGAGCAAGTAGGCTTTATTCCAGCAAAACAAGGCTGGTTCAATATTCATAAATCAATAAATGTCATTCACCACTTAAATATAATTAAAAATAAAAGTCATATAATCATCTCAATAGACACATGAAAGGTCTTTGATAAAACTCAACATCCTTTTATGCTCAAAACCCTGGAGAAGATAGGGATGAAGGGAAGATATTTTAACTATGTAAGACCCATTTATGACAGACCCATAGCAAACATTATGCTCAAAGGAGAAAGAGTGATAATATTTCCACTTAATTCAGGAACAAGACAAGGTTGTCCACTTTCACCACTCTTATTCAATATAGTCCTTGAAACTCTTGCCAGAGCTATCAGACAAGATAAGGAAATCAAAGGAATTTGAATAGGAAAAGAAGTCAAGTTGTCTCTATTTGCAGGTGACATGATCCTCTACCTAGAAGACCCTATAAGCTCAACCAGAAGACTTCTAGAGCTTATAAACAACTACAGAAAAGTGGCTGGTTAGAAGATTAACACCATTAAATCATTAGCTTTCCTGTACTTCAGCAACAAGGGCACTGAAGAAGAAATCAGGAAATCTGTCCCTTTCACCATCTCTTCCAAAAAAGTAAAATACTTGGGCATAAATCTCACAAAGGATGTCAAGGACCTATACAATGAAAATTATTGAACTTTAAAAAAAAGAAATTATAGAACATCTGAGCAGATGGAAAACATTCCATGTTCATAGTTAGGTAGAGTCAATATCATCAAAATGGCCATTTTACCCAAAGCCCTATACAGATTTAATGCAATCCCTATCAAGAGACCAATGTCATTCTTCACGGATATAGAAAAAGCAATACTCAGATTTGTATGGAATAACAGAAGACCCAGAATAGCCAAAACATTATTCAGCAAGAAGGAGGAGGCAGGAGGCATCTCAACTCCTGACCTGAAATTATACTACAAGCCTACAGTAACAAAAACAGCATGGTATTGGTACCAAAAGAGAATGGAAGACCAATGGAATAGAATAGAGGATTCTGAGACAAACCCTCATAACTTTAACTATCTGATATTTGATAAAGGAGGCAAAAGCATAGTGTGGAAGAATGATAGCCTGTTCAACAAATGGTGTTGGACAAATTGGATAGGCAAATGTAGAAAACTGAAATTGGATCCTTACCTCCGACCCTTCACAAAAATTAAGTCAAAGTGGTTCAAGGATCTGGATATTAAACTGCCAACTCTACAATTGCTTGAAAAAGAAGTAGGATTGACATTACATGACATAGAGGTCAACACAGCCATCCTTAACAGGACTCCCATGGCACAAGCAGTAAAATCAAGAATAAATGCATGGGATGCAATTAAACTAAAAAGCTTTTGCACAGCTAAGGATTTAGTCAAGAATCTCAAGAGAGAAACTACAGAATGGGAGTAAATTTTTGCCTGCTACACCTCAGACAGAGGGTTAATATCCAGAATATACAAAGAATTCAAAAAATCAAATACCAAAACCACAAATAACCCAATTAATAAATGAGCTATGGAACTAAAAAGAAGCTTCTCAATGAAGGAAGTCCAAAAAGCCCATAAACATATGAGAAAATGCTCTACATCACTAGCAATAAGAGAAACACAAATCAAAATTTCACTGATATTCCACCTCACTCCTTCCAGAGTAGCAAAAATGAAGAATACAAACTATGACAGGTACTGGAGGGGCTGTGGGAAAAGAGGAACACTACATTACTGGTGGGACTGCAAACTGGTACAGCCACTCTGGGAAGCAGTGTGGAGATTCCTCAAAAATTATGGCTGGAACTGCCTTTTGATCCTGCTGTCCCACTCCTGGGTATCGTCCCAAAAGAGCTAGAATAGGTTTTCTATAGAAATGCAGCTTCATCATTTTTCATAGCAGTCCAATTTACTATAGCTAAATAATGGTACCAACCCAGATGCCCCTCACTTGATGAATAGATCCAAAAACTGTGGTACATATATACAATGGAATACTACTTGGCTATCAGAGAAAACAATATTATGGCATTTTCAGCCAAAAGGATGGAGATGGAAAAATTTTTGCTAAGTGAAGTACCCCAAACTCAGAGACTGAAGAGCTGAATATTTTCTCTCGTTTGTGGAAGCTAGAATGTAAGCGGAAACAGTACGTTAGATGTCTAACCTGACAATTACCTCAACATGTATGAACTTTTCAATGATCATGGGGAACTGTGCTTAGGTTCCTGCAGGATGTAGGGAGGAGGGTAGGTAGGGGGGAAGGGAATAGGAAGGACATCAAGGTGACTAGAGGGAGGTAGTATGGGGAAATCTAATCTGAGGGGAACCTCTGACTTCCATGAGAAATCCAATTAAATTGGGGCTTAAGTAAAGTGAAACATGGAACAATGGGGAACACAAGGAGGGGAACCATGGTCTGGCTGCAGTATTAGTTTGTTCTGTCATTACAAAATGTTTGTTCTTGATTGTTTGACGATGAACCCCTTCTAGTTTTAAGACCATGTTTCTCAAATAAAAATTAAATAACAATAATAATAATAAAACAAAAAAGGTATATGAGAAAGTATTCTACATCACTAGCAGTCCAAGAAATGCAAATCAAACCTGCACTGATATTCTACCTTACTCCAGTCAGATGGCATAAACGAAGAATGCAAACAATAAACAGATGCTGGTGGGATTATTGAGAGAAAGGAACACTAACACACTCTTGATGGGACTGCAAACTGTTATAGCCAATCTGGAAAGTAGTGTGGAGACTCTTTAAATATTTAGGAATGGAACCACTATTTGACCTAGCTATCCCACTCCTAGGTATTTTCCCAGAAGAGCTAGAGCTAGAATCAGTTTATTACAGAGATAGATACATCAATGTTTATAGCAGGTCAACTTATAATAGTAACATTCTGGAAGCAACCTAGATGCCCTTGAATGGATCTAAAAACTGTGTGTGTGTATATATATATATATATATATATATATATATATATATATATAATTTCTACTCAGCTATTTGAGAGAATGCTAACATGGCTTTTGCAGGTAAATGGATGTAAATGCAAAAAATAATGCTGAGTAAAAATAAGCCAAATCGAGAGACATAGGGGTTGAATGTTTTCTTTCATAGTTGAAGCTAGAATAAAGCCTTAGTTACTCAAATTTATTTAATAAACCCACCAAATCTGAAGTAATACATAAGCTGTGGGGACTATAGCTGTGAAGGCATGGAATGGGGGAAGAAAGGGATGGAAAATGGGTGGTGTTTAATACTCTATAGTATACTTGACTCCCATGAGAACCCCAACTGCACCTAGGCAGGTGTATAAATCTGGTAATTACAAGATTTAAATTACATGTATATATGATCATTTATATTTGTAACTTAGCAGAATTGAAGAGGAGTCATGAGATTGGGGAGCAGGGGAAGGGGGAGAGATCCTGGACAAGGATCAGGTAAAAACAACTCGGTCAAAGTATATGCATGTATGAATGTGAACCAAAAAAAATGTCTTCATTATGTAAAATGATGCTGAACTAATAAACAAATAAATAAATTGCCAAAGTAATAGCAAATCTCTCACAAAGAAAAAAATTGCTAAAAAGGAAACCAAATCGAAGAGGGTAAGACAGAAAATCTCTGTATGTGAGGAAGGATTCAGACACAGCATATAGAAAAAAGTATAGTAGCAACAAAATGTCATATAGCTTTCCAAGGTGAGAGCCCCTCTCCCAAGGCAAAGCCTGGTGCACTCTGGGAAACCCTGGACAGGAACTGCAAACCTGGCCAAGCCTGGCCTTGCTCTGATTCAACAGCAGCTCCCCGGATCTAATTCAACAACAAAGAGTCCAGCATCTTTATCAATAAAGATACAGAGGATTTTCTGTTCACTCAAGACCATACTAAACTCTTGGAAGGGTTCAAAAGAAATAATCCTCAAGAGATTGCAGTTGGTCTAGCTAGAGACAGCATCCATGCATGTAATATTACTGGCATTAATCCTGGTTGCATTATCGTGTTTAGATTTATGTCAATGAACATCAAGGTCACAGTCCATGCTTCATACTAATTCTGCTACTTATGAGTTGTTTGACTTTGGAGTTCCCTCAGCTATAAAACGGGGACCATGATGTAACCTTCTATGTGTTATTTCATGTAGAATGAATGAGATAAATCATTTAGAATAAGTATGGCATATAGTAAGCACTTAAGTGCTTGCCCATTGTCATTATGATGAATACAATTATCTAGTCACACAGTCATGGAATGCACTTCGTGTATCTATTAGCCTCTATCACAGTGCATAAATTCCATTGCCATTAGAATAATGCAATGAAAGCATAGGTACAAATCCATAAACCCAAAGGAGAGTCAAGTGTATGTCCAAAAATCCAGAAGACACAGATACTACACTCGGTAATATTACTGCCTGGATCATCATCTGATACTCATTTGGTACACAGTTAAGTGGGAAGCTAAGAGCTATCAGTACTACTGGAAAAATAATTACAAACCTACATCCAATAGTTAATGTTTTAATATTTCCAGTTTCCTCAAAGTTATTATATATGGGAAGATAAAGATTTGACTTTATTGTTTTTATTTTCTGCAGAAATGAATCATGTACACTTTTAATTGTGCAAGATATAGTATGGCCCTTATTGTTTCTATCAGGAAGGCTTTCAATGAAAAATGAATTTATGTACTTATAATTGTAAAACATTAAAGTAATATCCTTAATATTAATATACATGAGAGTATACTTAAAGTTAAGGAAAAATACCTCTTGCATAGGTAATATGTTACAAATATATTCATATTTTCATTCAACATTCAGTAACAAATGTTTTAATCTTTATTTTTTATTTAAGGAAAGGAGAGAGCTTTTAGCAAATGACTTTTTTCTATTTGAAGTAAATATACAATGTAAAACTTGAATGTATTGTTCCTCTAATTTGTGACCAAAAATATGTTATAGGAAATTCTTATTATATCAAATGAAAAGGTATAAGTCCACTATTCACCTAATGTTGGAATACTATTCTAAATGTTTTAATGAATCCATCTGAGCACCGACTGCTAAGAAAGAATGCTACTGTCAAGAACAAATTTACCTATCCTGGGCTTACAGCTGAGTATCAGACAGGTAAAAGAAATGTTTAAACCACATTAGAAAAAAAATATTAATAAATCCTGCATGGTGCATTTGTTGTTCTTTCCTTGAAACATACAAGAAAATATCCCCTAAGAATATTCTTACAGCACAATATTCATTGTCATTCCACTATATCACCATACCCTGAAAAACTTAATGGACTACAGTGGGACCTTAATAACTTCGAAAAGCAAAAATACAGCATTGGGACAAGAATAGCATAAGCAAGTGTTGTGTGTAAATGTAATACAATCATTTCTCATAGGTTTTATTTACCCCATGGAGCACATAAACACCTTCCATAGGTCTTTGTCAGATAGATTATTAATTTTTGTTTTAAATTCCAGGATAGTTTCCTCTACTCTTAAAATTGCCTGCCTTTGTTTCTGCACATTCCTTTGGGAGTAGGTATTATGAATATGTTTTTCCAATAGAGTGTCCTTGACATTAACTTAGGGGAAGTGATTTTTTCCTATTGATTTATTTTGATGCTCATTCCTCACATGTCTTTTTCAGATACTCTTTTTGTGTTTGCATTTTTCCTTTTCAATTACACAGATCCTTGGGATATCACAGAGCCACAGGAAATCTTTCAAATCTTTTCAATTATTCTGATTTAATCTCAGAGTCAAAATGTAGTTTTCTTAT
Organism: Aplodontia rufa; assembly: GCA_004027875.1. NCBI lineage: Eukaryota > Metazoa > Chordata > Mammalia > Rodentia > Aplodontiidae > Aplodontia > Aplodontia rufa. The sequence goes on along the minus strand of PVKS010007136.1, from coordinate 59,017 downwards.
TGAAGGAATTTCTCATTTTACTCTTAGTGGGCGAGAACTATTCCTGGCTAGTGAACACATTATCATGTAATTAATGGTGAGGATGATTCCAGTGCGTTTTCTATTTATTTTCCAGTACTAACACCTCTCATGAGTCTTTAGTTTCCCTGCTAATGGTATGATTGAAGAACACTTGACTTTTTCTACAGGATTTATGTAGCAACAGGGGTCCCTGCAGGCAAGGCCTGGCCTTAACTTTGAGTGAAGGTAGAACATATGCTCTTCCTCTTTCTTCCTCCCAGAGAGGGGGATCCATATCCACTTCCTGTAGTAACGCTGATTTTCAATGTGAGAAATGCAAAATGGGCGGATCCTGACTTTCTTACAAAGTGTTTCATTGCAGAGGTAAGTATGACTGGGCTATCATGGCGCAAGGGTTGTAGGAAAAACATCAGGAGACTAAATGGTTTCAGAGGGTCTGAAAAGCTAAAAGTGAGGCTAAGTCTACAATCCACCTATAAGTCCAATTCATAATTTAGATCTAAAAAGACATCATTATTTAGAAGGAAGGAACAATTAAAAAAAACACAACAGGATTTTTCTGTATGTTATTTTTCTGACCTTTGAATGAATTAAAGTTAGTCAATTAACAACAAATGGGGACTTAAGATATTTTCACAGATATTAGGTTCCTACTGTTCATATCTAGTCAACATCCTTTTATCCAGTTTGATATGAAAGCTGGTGATTTGCATTTACAGAGCAAACTTAAAACTGGGAAGTAAAAAAAAAAAAAGGAAGAAATGTAGCCTGAGGATTTTTCTAAGAATAGCTAATTAGGAAATTTGAAATACTCCGGATTAGCAAATGGTAAAGAAAATGTTTATAAGGAAGGAAATATTTTGAATAAAACTTAGGGAAGAATTTCAAGCTGTAATAGACATATTGGGCAGATTCAACGCAAACAGAATAGATCATATCCCATCAACTTTCCAAAAGCTGAGATGACTATATAGTGTTGTCATTTGGACACTTCATAGGAATTTATTATGCCACTGGATGTAGTAACAAAAACTGTATTTGATTGCTAACCTTACCATTTAGTACCTCTTGAATCTCCATTTTTCCTTCCCCCTCAATAAAAAAAAAAAAGAAAGAAACTGGAAAGAGGGCACATATCATGCCCTTATTAATGAGCTTTTTTGAAGTTTATTTAAAAGCACTTTTACTGTGCCATGTGAACTGTATAAATATGCATAAATGGGAATTTTACTAGTGCTTTATTGATGGGATGAATGAAATACAGGCAGAAACCTTATCTATCTGTTGTAATCACTTCCAGATTGAACTTGTAGCAGAATATGAAATTATGTACTAACTCAGATCTGTTTCTGGCTTAATTTCATGATAATCTATGCAAGAGTATAAACTTCTAGATCATAGATCTTTATGCTTTAAACTATCTCCCACACATGGCACAACAAGGCAGTTTAGGTTAGAGGAAGGAGTGTGAAGCACAGTCAGACTCTCCTCACGTTAGACAGCTCTGCTGCCATATATCTGTGGGATGTCATGAAAGTCCCACCACTTCCTTGAAGCTGAAATAAATCATTTGTGAAACATGCATAACTCCCTCCTCCTAAGTTGCTGAAAATGGCTAATTTACAACTTACCTAGGACACCCAGTAGAGTATTTGGCATAGAGATAGTGTTTTTATTGTCTCTGTCATTTGTAGAATGATTTCAACATCCTCGAATCCAATCTTACACAGATGTCATTCCCAAGTGTGAAGAGCTTGAGATGGAATAAATGAATCCTAATGTCAGAGTGTCCTTAGGGAAACCATCAGAGCCAACTTATTTCTTCCAAAACTGACTTTCAAGCTTTTATCTTCTTAAACACTTCTGCTTACTTAACTTACTTAACAAGGAAAATGTCACCTGTTTCCCATAGCTCCCAAAAAATAAAAAGAATAAAAGAAAAAGGAAGAAAAGAAAAATCCATTCAAAAATTCCCTTGACCATTGTCTATTTCTCACTGCAGAAATGGAATGTCTATCAAATGTTGGGATCTTACTATCTGTGAATAGATTAATTTCATTTGAATCTGTCCAAATTTGTACCTTCACTGCTTCTTTCTATCATTTCTTTCCTATAATATCAGAAAGCCCACTCATTGCTCAAGGTTAAGGTACAGTTCCGTCTATGTCCATGAAGTCTTCCAGTCCACTTGCCCTCGCATTTATTTTTCTGCTCTCTAATCATCTGTCATTTCTGTTCCATTAACTTTGTGCTTCCCTTACATAATAATTTAAATATTATTACTCAGGACTAAGTTTTATGTTTTATATATTGTCTTCTAAGATGCCTAAAATTGTGCTGTGGGTCCTCTGTTTTCTGAAATATATAGATATATCAAATACAAAAATAAATTCCATCAAAAATATCCCAAACCACTGTAAATCCTATATTGATAATTTGGGGGTCTCTGCTTCACTGCTCTGATTCTATTAATAGAAAAGAACTCGAAGAATAGAATTAGTTGTGCTTTCATTTTCTATTATTCATTTATTCCGTTTAGCCACAGGTGGTCTTCAATCACTTACTCCACAGTTCCTATTGTTACTAGAAATGTCTGCAAATGCTGACAGGAATCTACTGAGGAGACCAAAGGATCGGACAGAGGTCTGGGCCTGCAGTTACACGGAAACTCTCACTGACCGTATAACATCTAATCTGTTTTTCAAAATAGACACTTTTCATTCCCAAGGCTATGAATCAAATCCCTTTTTCTTACAACAAAAGGCTTTTAAACATTAAGGGGAAATTAAAGGATTGTAGTAGTGATAAGGTAAAAAGATAAATACGTAAAATTTTAAACATCAGTTAGGTACGGATAAGAACAGATTTAGAGATGACAGAATACTAAACCACTGTATAACAGGTAAAGAATGTAGACTTATACTTGAACTTATTGTTTTCAAAATTTTCTATATGTATATATGTATTTTCTCAAACACAGAAAACTATAAGAAAGGTGGTTTTGTTGAAGGAGAGTATTGCCATTAAGAGGAAAAAAATCCAGCCACCTTTGCACCATCAGTTTTCCTGCACTTCTTTGTTTATAAAAGATTCTTTTGATTCCCGAGCCTTGCCTGGCGTTCATGCCCTAGTAAACATGATCAGGACTTTTAGAAGCTGCAAGTTCCACATCCAAAGGCGGCTCGTTTAAGAGACTGAGCGCTCTGAGTCAGCATCTAGCATGAGCCACACCTGTAAGAAAGACACTTTCTCTAATGCACTTCAGTTTTTCCAATCTTTTCCACAAATTTTGTCCAGTTCCCAGTTGCAAAAGTAATTACTCAGAAAGGTTGCACAAAAATAATGTCATTGCCGAACGTTTTGTAATAATGAAAGAAACAGCTGTCATTAGAGAAATTTAAGCTAATGGGAACTAGTAGGAAGATTCTAACACAGTTGGTCAGCAAGTTATGACAAGTTTGGTAGATGGTGCCCAAGAACTTTGTTAATGATGGGGCATACATGTTCACTAGATCCAGGTGGATCCTCTGACCTCAGCATCACACCTGAAAATCTGGACCGCATCAAGTACATAGTCTAGCTAAACACTCTTGAAAAAGAGCCTCCCACAAAACAATTTTCTCAACCTCAAGATGTGAAAGTCTTTCTAGCCTTAGATGCCTTATTAATATAGTTTACAGATAATTATTATGATTGCAAGAATATTCTATTTATTATTTTTCTTCCTACAGCACTAATAGTGCACATTCATTCCCCACAATCCTAATCAGGAGTCATAAATTGTTATTGAAAACCAACTGGAAGCTAGAGGACATAACAATTAGCTAACCTAAATGTGAAAAAATGCATATAATTTCAAAGCTGTTCATGTGAAATTAAAAAATGACCAGAACCTCAGAATATAGAGACTAGCAAAGCCTCAATTCATGTTCTTGAACTTATTATACTTATTTTCTGTAATTATAAAATTCTAAAAAGTCAGCAAACTCATTATGTAGAGTGAACATTTGTTATTTTCCCCCAAATGTGAAATATAACATTTTAAATTAGTATTGATTTTAGGCATCAGAAGATCCTTCACACAGATCCCCCAAATAAGACTGTAAATGAGTGTTCTAAAAGCTAATTTCATTGCCCAGGCAAAATTGGAGATGTCATTCAGCCAAGGATGTTAATTCAGCCACAAAGCTCCCTTTCCCCTAGCACATACCTCAAAACAATTTCTGAAGAATCAAGCCAGACAAGAAAATATTCCCACGTGAGTATCTATGATAATAATGGCTATTCAGCAGAAAAGTGAAAAATTATTTAATAATCCCTGAGACTAGAAGTAAAGAATATACAAAATGCATCAAAAAATGGTGGGGGTAAGGAGCTCAGTAATGATTTAGAATTAAGAGGTGACAGATGTTCACAAGGAAATTTCTCAGTTGGACCTGAGGGACAAAGTCTATGACAATCAACTTTCTCCATCTCTGTAGCTTTAAATCATTAATACATGGTAATGATTACTATTAAATTACCATTATTCCTGTTTCTAGTACTTTGGAGGTAGAAAATTATGATTTCTGCCCTTTGGAATCAGGAGAGTAGTAACTCTACTTGAAGTGTCACTGTGGTAATAACTTTGAAATGTATGTGTATAGTTTAGCTGATGTGTATGTAGTAGCTAAGAGCCAGGGTAGTGAACTAGGAAACAGAAGTGTACTAAATCTTGGAGAACTCTGGCTAACTAGACAAATGGAGCCCTTTTAGAGTTTGTTTCTTATTAATGTTGAAATTTTAACTTGGGAATTGGAAGGGAGAGTATATTAAACAATGACATAGTAAAAAGATTCATCTGATGTGTTTTTATATGTGATATCCCTTAAAAAGCTCATGTGTGAAACAATACAAGAAAATTCAGAGGTGAAGTAAATAGATTATGAGAGTTGTGACATATTCAGTGGTTTAATGCAATGTTGGGATTAGCTTAGTGTTCACTATAGGCAAATAAGATGTGACTGGATGATGTGGGTCACTGGGGACATGCCTTTTGGGTTCATATTTTGTTATGGTTAGCAGAGTTCTCCCTGCTTCCTGATGGCCACATCCTGAGCTGTGTTCCTCAACCATACCCGTCCACCATGATGTTCTGCTTCATCTTGGGCCCAAAGTAATGGAATCAGGGGTCTATGGATTGAGACTTCTGAAACTGTGAGCCACAAAACTCTTTCCCTACTCTGTATTGTTCTTGTCACATCTCTTTGTCACATCAACCAAAAAAAAAAAACAACTGCTAAAGCATGATTCTTCTGTGAGCTTTTCTGATTCCTTATTTTGGGTATCCACTACTCACATGATCAAAGAAACCTATTTTTAATGTGACTGTGTTTTACTATACTCAAATACATAAATTTTTAAATAGGCGCCAAGGATAAACTGAAGGATTATGAGCTAAAACTTTGATGACATTTATGCTATTGCACTATTGAACGTTAGAGTGGACAAGGCTTAAAAAAACAGATATTCAGAGATGCAAAAGTAAGTCCAGATGAAATGAAACTCCAGGATTTTAAAGTTCCACGAGTTCCCAGTCAGATTACACACTCATAATATTAACATTTGTAAGAATATAAATGGCATTGACAAAACTAGAAGGAAAAAACTTACATATGTTTACTTGAAAAAATGGACAGAAATAATGCAGGATTCCGACTAAGTATCATAACCATCAAGAGAAAACTGTCACACCATTGAGACTTTACAAAGGGTAGAGTGGAATGTGCTGAAGTGGATAAGGCTGGAAAGCAAACTGCAAACAGCAGATATTTTTCAGAATCAATTGAAACCTCTGTGCTCCAATAGTCTTAAGAAATATTCCAAGTAAAGCTCCATGAGTTGAAAAACAAACAAGTAGAGAGAATATCCATAAAGGGTCTCAGGTATCTTCCAATCCCTCCTCTACATTTGGACACTGCACTTTGCATCATGCACCAAAAAACTCTATCTATCTCTGAAGATATATGTGTATATATATATGTATGTGTGTGTGTGTGTATATATGTAAATATATATTTTAGTTAAATATACATATATAAAAATTATTAACATTTTAATTTCATTCCAGTTACTATATTCCATAAAATTATACAAATTATAGTCAATTTAATTAAATCCACTTTATCATTTCTTAAAGAATTTGATATCAAATATATTTGATTTGATATTAATAATAACAAATTCACTCACAGTATATATAATTAAAGCAAAGTTTTAACTCCTAGACTTAGTTTCAATTTCTTTGAAATGAGAATGTTATGGAACTGCCAAGAGAATCAGAGACAATATGTGTTTTGGACAAGTTATATGTGCCTTGCAGCTGTGAATTCACCCAAGATACTAATGTTCAAGGCAAATATTTTTTGTGAGAGGTTTAAAGATACTTTTTCCAGTATTCACCATGGTCTTTCAAAGGAATGAGGCAAAATACCGTCAAAGTAATTTTCAAAATGCTGCTTCTCTAGAATCTCCTTAAAACCATTGGTGACTGACTTTGGAGCATCATTATGTGCAGAACTATGTTTTAGGAAACTCAAAATATTGCTCACTCTGATCATATAATTTAAGACTGAAAGCACTGAACTGGACAAATTAAGGCATTTCAGGTAAATGTACAACTGAGCAATTTTCCAGGAAAGTAAAATGCTTGTAATAGGAATAAGCACATGTTAGAGTAACTTTGAAAAGCAAAAAGAAGGAAGTCAACCAATTTCAACAAATACTTGCTAAAGGTCTACTGTGCAAAAGACTGCTAGAAATTTGAAGGGCAGGGCAGTGCTACGGTACGTTTTCCAGAGAACTGAACATCCCCTATAACTCTCCTGGCCAGCGTTAACAAACCTGTAGTCAGCAAACAAGTGGATAACAGGCATTACCATGCTCTCAGGTGTCACAAAACAGAAAAACCACCTGAAAGAGTCTATGCAGCTTCAGTAACAGGATATATAAAGATGGAAATTTTCTCAAGATGCTGAAGATCTGCAAACCTAGGGGGAAGAAATGCAATGCTGTGGAAAACATACTTCCAAAGGAGGTCCTTGCTGAAAATTTCAGGCAAAAAAAAACTATAGTCATATCTGCTCCATCTTAATTGCCTTTTTTAAATTAGAGAGAGAGGAACATTGAAAGAGAGAGAAAGAGAATCAATTTTACGTAGTTTTTCATGTGGCTTTCACTGTTCCAACACTTCATTGTGTATGTGATGCTGGGATTTGAACCTGTGTCCTCACACATGCCAGGTAAGTGCTGTAATCAATGAGCTACCATTCCAGCACACTATCTTAAATTTTTTAAAAATGTGATTTGCTTTTCTAAAGACTTTCTAAAAGAGCATATTCCTGCTGTTTATATGCACACAAAATAATAATGATAAAGAAACGGACATCCGGCCATATCTATTATTTTCCTGGATACAGAGCAAAGTTCTCTTTGACTGTTTGCAAAGGTATAAATTAATAAAACCACAATACTTCACAGTGTGTATACCCAAAGACCCAGCAATTCTACTCCTGGATAGCTACCTAAAAGAAATGAGTGCTTGTGCCCTCTAGCAGACATTTATGCAAATGTTTAAGCAGGTTTGCTTGTGCTTTTGTCTATACATACACGCACATATTAGAACACGTAGCAATTGTGTATAAATTAGGATTTTCTATATATTCTTTAGAGGTTCTGCACTATGCTTGGTATTAGGACTAGTGCTGTATGTTTTGGGAAGTTGTGACTTCAAGGTAATGAGGATATTAAAGTCTATCTACTCGTTAAAATGTCATAACATTGGATGTGTAAATATTTTGTTGGAATATGATAGGTTTGAACTTTCTTTTCAACCAGGAATTATGATTTTTATTATTTTTACTAGAAATAGTAAAAAAGTACTAAGCAAGAAAAAAGAAAGTAAGTTAAAGGTAGAATTTGGGCTGTGAAAGCAAATGAAAGGTATCTGCATAACTAAAGAAAATTACATAAATTTTAGGGAATTGCTACAATCCTGGGGAAACAATGGATAGTAAGAGAAAGATTATATAACTATAACCTGGAGCTATTTTTGATATTCATTTCTGTTATTTACAATTTTAACATTTTAGGGAAATGGTACTATTTTAAATATTTTAACAATGTAGCTATTTTTTCAGGAATATGTATATATATATATATACATATATATATATATATGAAATAACAGATATATATGTGTGTATATATATTTAAATATATGGAATATTTTATTTTGAGACTTTTTTAAATAATGCAAGGTTTCAAAGATTTGCTAAAGACCACAATTTTGTAATTAAAGTCACTAAATAAACATAATTACTTTAGTAGATGTTTTCTCTGAGGTCTACTTTCTACGAAGTATTGTTTTTGCAAGATTAGATGTTTGGAATTAAAATTGAGAAGTCAGTGCCCACCTCTATGCCACAGAAGAGAGGGGAGTGGGAATTGGTTTAAAATGTGTATGTAAGTGGCCTAATAGGAATAGACAAATTTTCTTTCATCTACAACAGCAAAACACCACAATTACTTTATAGGTCTTAGAACACAAAAATTATACAAGTCTTCATTTCACATTGTGTCACAGATTAGGTGTTTATTGTTTCCAAGGTATAGGAAATGTTGAAAGGCAGTATGAGTGATATGTTTGCTCCATCCTATAACAAAGTTAATGCTTTGATCTTTAATTGGAGGAATATCTATGAATTGTTATATGACTTAAATGCAATTTTATATCAAAATCATCTCACTGAAGAGCAGCGAAGTTATTTTGCATGTTGATGGGGAGGTAATATTAATATTAAAAAGATTCAAGCACATTGCATTTTATTTCAATGATTACTAAACCATTTTGAGCTAAACCTGCCAGCTTAGTATCTGTAATTATGGCACATATTAAAACCAGCCAAGCCGTTAAGTACACACTCAGATGTGTAGCAACTGCTCTAATATATCACTCAATCATTTTCCATTATACCATGCAACATTAGCCACCATTATTGCAGTATGCAGCCATAATAAACACTTAATGCTAGAGGAGAAAATGTCAGGAATATAGCCCAATATTTTTTTATCTCTGCATCTACATTATTTTTCTCATGTGGTTCTCCTTGCTTCAATTCATCTGGATTCATTGGTTAAATTTGCACAAATTCTTAACATAAAAGTATCCCCAAATGTGTATGCTATAATTAGGTTGTAATTCTGAGCAGAGGTTCTAGTGACATTTAAGAGCAAACTGAGAGGCCTGTGGGATTCTGCCAACCCTGGGGAATTTAGAAAGGGAATAGTAGAATTAATTTATATAACTCTGGGAACTAATTTTTTTATGCATAGCTACATATAAAAGGCAAACTTCCTTCACTGTTGTCACTCTTTATTTCTCTCAATTCAGTCCTTACATCACATCTGTTACAATTCAAGTGCTCCAGTTTACACCACTTTAAATAAATTTATAAATGACAATTTTCTTTGTTCAAAATCTCTACCTGAACTTCAGATTAGCTTCTGCAATTCTGACCAGATTCAAAGTGAGGGCAATGCCTCTGGTCCCTGGACTATCTTAAGATGCAAGGTGCTGGTTAGGGATTCCTAAGTACCTAGTTTTGGAAAACAGCCATGTGGAAATCACCTCCAGCCTCCATGCTGGAGGTCCAGTCATCTGTATTCTTCATAAAAATCTCAGATGTTAAGAGAAGAGCACAAAGACATTAGGCAAAATGTTTAATTATACTAGTTGATAGGTTTGGAAACTACTTAAAAGATAAGCAAACAACTTATTGATATGAACTTAAGAGCAATTCTTAACTTTTCTAGAAATTTCCATCCATTAAAATTAATGTTATGACTTGGAATATCCTGAAAAGCTATGTGTTGGAAGCATGGTCCCCAGTGCAGCAGCATTTAGAGATGGACTTTTCAGCAATGACTGAATTATGAGTACTCTGACATCATCAGCAAGTGTATCACTCTATCTTATGGATTAATCCATTGATAGTTGAACGGCTACTGTGAGGTAGGACCTCACTGGAGGAAGGAGTTCAGAGTGGATATGAACCTGCATGGGTTTATCTCATCCTCAAACATTTTTATTCCTCTCTCTCTCTCTCTCTCTCTCTTTCTTTCCTGTCTCTCTCCCCACTCCCAGCTTTCATGAATTAACCTAATTTTCAGAATTTATATGTATATATTATATTATTTCATTAGAAACTTGCTTGATTGTTCAAAAAATAAATTTCTGAGTAAAATTTTTAAAAAAAGAAAAAGAAATTGGCACATGCCACAAATCTGTACCCTAAAACAGAAATAAAAGGAACTTTTTCTACATGATCTTCCTATGTGAAGTTTCTGCTTTGGAGCTGGCCAACCATGGACTGAACCTCTGAAATTGTGTGTCAAATCAAAATATGTCCTTCCTCCTCTAAGTTATTCTTGTCAGGTACTTCAGTCACAGCAGTAAAAGATGACTAACACATCTGCCTCATAAGATTTGTATTGAGATTATAAAATATAATATTTATAAGATATATAGCCATTACATATACTGAATTTCTTTTGATTGGGATTTTGTTTCTTAATTTTATTTTTATTTATTCTCTTCTAAATTATTTTACGTGATAATTGAGGACAGTGTTCGATGGCTTGCTCCTCTTTTTCATTTCACCTACCCCTAGCAGTAGGATCAGAAGGCAAATGCTTACTAGATGTATAATGATGTAAGTCAAAACAAATATTCTCTTGTCCTTTTAATATATAGTTTCCCTAGTCACATGAGCCAATGTTGGGTATTTGTTTCTTAGATCTTATTTTACTCAACTTTCGTAACTATGGCCAAAATACCTGACATGAGCAACTTAAAGAAGGAGAAATTTATTTTGGACTCACAGTTTTAGAGGTCTCATCCCATGATTGGATGATTTCATTGTTCTGGGCCTGAGGGGAGGCAGAATATCATGGTTCAAGGGTATGGTGGAGGAAAGCCTCTCAGCTCATAGCAACCAGGTAGCAGAGAGAAGGAGAAGGAGAAGTCTGGGCAGAATATAATTCCCAAGGGCATGCACCCATAGGCCTACTTCTTCCAGGCATGCCCCACAGTTACCTCCTAGTAATTCTTTTAAATTATTAATCTATCAAATGGAATAATCTGTTGGTTATATTATAGCTCTCATAATCTCATAGTTTCCTCTCTGAACATTCCTGCATTGCCTAACATGAGCTTTTTTGGGGGGAACCTCATATCTAAATCCTAACAGAACTGAACAAAAAAGGTACCAAATTTAACATCATTTTTACGTCCAGAGCAACTGTTCCATATCCATAGAAAGCTGGCCTCACCCCGGATTATGCTGTGCTCCATGGAAGGTCAGAATGCTGGGTTAAATTCAAGGCCAGTCTGAGACTCAAATCCAGTGCTGTTTAGTTTTTCGGCTCACAATTTAACACTGATTCAACTTGAGTTTCCAGATCAACCCACCCAACATGTAACTGTCCTGAAGACCACATCAGCAGAGTAGAGGTGATTTGGATATCTAAAAACTGTATCACTGTGTCACCACTACACTTACTTGTTTACTTTCTTCATCTCAGCACTAGACTTCAAACACCTTGGAGGTAGAGTGTGCTTCCACAGTTTTATCCCCCACAATGTCATATTGAGGCAGAAAAAGTTAGGCAGTTCAGTGTAGGCAGAACAATGTGGGTTGATAAGGAGAAAATTAACTGATGATCATCTTTCCTGAGAAGGCAAAGACATCCCTCAATGCTAATGAGGGTCTGACAAGACAGGCCCAGATGCACACACTCCCACATTCTTTCTATTGGCGCCTAAGGCATAGATCAAAAACTAGACCAGAATTCTCCACGCCTGTGTCCTAGGTACAGGGGCAGAGAAGCAATGACCAATCCAGGAGAGGACGTCATATAAAAAGGGCAAACCTCACTGCCTCGTCAGCTCTGTCCCCTTCCCCCACTCTGGGGGAAGTCTGCTCTTTTCCCTGTGCTTTCTATAATAAAATCCATCTACTATGCTTGCCTCGGTGTCCCTCGGATTCATTCTTCAACTCCGAGCGGACATGAACCCGACATTCACATCACTGCCATCAATAATATAGGTAGATAGTAGTTTGATCAGGGTGACTATAGACCTCTGTACCTTTTCTGGTTCAGAATAAAAAGAAAAAGTTGACCTGAAGTTTGTCAGCCTTCTCCTCATAAGAGTTCGATACATATTCAAAATAACTTCTGTTTTAGTTTTGTAGGTTTATCAATGCTTCTCAAATTAATTCTTGCAATTCCCTGGAGAAGTGATGGTAAGGAAGAACATGGACATACAACCATGAAAACAGCCCTGGGGTGGACTGATGAGAACTTCTGATATAACTTGTCCAAAGTGATGGGACAAATTAGTGGCAAAGCCACATATGGAACCCAGACTATGATGCCCTCCATCCTATCAGTCATACTTTGCATAGTGAGGTGGAACAAAAACAGCTTCTGGCAACCTGGTTCAATAGAGTGGTGCATCCTCAAGAAGTTCATGTTAAATCAATCCCTTTCACCTGGCAAAACCACATTTAGGGATGAAATTCAATCTGATTTTATAGAAAGCAAGATTTTAAATCTATATCACATTAATTTGGAATTACTCTATTTTTGTTACACATACTACTGTTACATTTTTAAATAACAACATAAAACTTAAAACTAAATGCATTTTAAACTGAAATATAGTTGTATCGTATTTTATATAATCAATTTTCCTTAAAAATTTATTACTAAGCTAAATTTTTTCATCATTTGCTTTTGTGTTCCAACAAAAATATATCTAACCCAATGCATCATAAATAGCTGTTCTTGATATGAGCCACCCATATTTACTACTTGTAGGATGCTGTACAAAATTCTTGGCAAATATTCTCTTAATATATGTTCAGAGTAACCATATGAGACAACTATTTCCACCTTATAGAAAAGATATCGAGGCTTATTAAGTTTTCCATTGTCACAGATGCAAGCCCAGGTTTGCCTGAGTCAAAACTTATGCTCATGACTATTCTGAAGTCTGGCTACATAATGTTTTAATTTTATAATTTGATCTAGGAATAAACAGTTTAGTAGCGTATATTTCAGAGATACATGAATAATTTTTAAAATAAGTAACAATTATATTTAAGGTAATACTACATACTATTTTCCCTCATCACCAAACACCGGAGTTTTGCATAATGGATTTTGTACAGATCCCAACATCAACAGAAAAGGATCTGAAAATCATTACAACAATCTATTAGTTAAGTGGTCTTAGGCATGTTTAATGACTTCTATGTGCTTCAGAATTTGTGTCAATAAAATGGGAATGGAGATATTCATTGCAGAAGTGTTATTAGATTAAAAATGGTAAATGCCAGACATAATGCATTTCATGTTGGGCACTTAGTAAATAGTAGCTAATGGCACTGTTTTCCTGTTCTCCACCTGCAGATCCTACATGCTCTCTTGGCTCCAAATTCCCTAGAAAAGGTTGTTTTTCCACTAAATATCTGTTTTTCTTCTCCATTTTTTTCCCTGACAGTTTGGACTCAGACATATGACAAATAATATTTTAAGTTTTTTCTAAGGAAGGAAATATAAGAGGAATGATTGAAAAATCCCCTGATGGGGATTGGTTGGGATATTTTATTAAAGAATGATCAAATACCATTGACTTGACTAAATATAAGAAAAAAGAAAATAATTGTTTAAATCCCATTACTCTTGACTGACAACTAGCTAAATTTGTGGGTAACAATGTCCCTAGAGCAGTCTTAATGCATTAGCATCTATCATCAAATGGCTGATGCATTTCACAGGGTATGCTAATTTCTCTTTAGGGGGAGACAAGACATCCTCATGAGAAAGATTCAGTCTTCTACCAAGGTAAGGCCATGACTCTTTATTACCTTTTCCGTTGATGGCATCCAGTTCTCCCGACCCAGGTTGTCTCCTTCTCAGCTATCAAGGGGGCTCCTACTTGGTCATCGAATCATCAGAACCACTTCTTCCAATTCATGTTCTGTACTAAAACATGCTATCTTTCTAAAATACAAATCTAACCATGCCACTCACAACTACATTAACAAGCTCTCTTTTGCTTGGATATTAAAATTTGAAGTTTTAAACTTGCTCTTTAACAATGCTTCCCCCTCCTTGATCCTGAACTCATTTGCAGCCACCGTTAAGTAATATCAATTCTCCAAAATACTTCTCCTAATGTCCGACTAGGATCACCTTTCTTTCACCCACAAAGCAGTAAGTAAATAGACCCTCATTGTTTTTTTTAACCAACACCTCTATCACACCTAGTATGTGGCAAACACTATATAAGCACTTTATAAGTAGTGAATACTTTATGTATTCATTATAAAAATTAATGTATAACCCTATGAAGTAGGTACCCTTTTGTCCTTGTTTCACTAGTTAATAACTTGAGGCACAGAGTTACTTGCCCAAAGTCCCACATATAAGTGCTAGATCTGAGTTTAAAATCAGAAAATCTAGCTAGATCTGAGTCCCTTGAGAGTCCATATTTTTAACTACTATACCAAAACACCTCTTATAAGATACTACACTTTGCTTTACAAATATATTATAATGCTTACAACATGAATATATTTTTTGTTTTTACATATTTACCTCCCTACTAAATTTCCTGAGAACAAAAGCCTATTTACATTTTTTCCTCCAATTTCTGGCTCAACATCTCACTCAAAATGAAGACTCAGTGTTTGCTGCATTGAGTTGAATTAAGGTTAAAGCAATTTTGTTTCTTTCCTCTGCTGGTAAATGAACTTGGAAGACAGTAGTTTGCCTTGAAGTTTTGTTTACATGAGAGAGAAAAGATAAAATGATAAAAAGTTGTTAGTTAAGCAAGAAGCAAAGATAGTATAAGCAAATGATCAGAAAAACCTTTTAAATACCTTTATAGAAGTTCTTGTCATACCTGAACATTTATTTTAGCCATTTAGTGAAAGAGCTAGAAGTTTACCTAATAATAGAGCCATCAGCAGGTCCTACTCCAATAGTGCTGGCCAAATGGAAGTGATGTTATATACATAACTCATGCAAGTCATTGAAATAAATGTGTATACTTAGAACATTGCTAGCAAAAGTTGACTTGTACTCTTTGGAAAGAGAAATGCTGTTTCTGATGGAAACTCTGATAGCTCAAGTAGGACAAGCAAGACTAATTGAATCTTCATAGGGAAAAAAACACAAATGCCTTCAGAGGGAAAAATATAACAAAAGAGGATGAAAGAAAAAATAATCACTTAGGCTTTTTCATTCTAGATTATGAATATTTTCAGGGATGCATTTGGCACTAATGAGCCCTAATGTGACTACAGGATTATAAATCTGTTGTCATGGTAATTGATAATACACAGAATGCCCCCTGGAACATCAAATAAATCTATTGTGAAATGGGTATTAGACTTGAATAAGTGCCAAATGGATATAATGCTGGGAGGTATTGATGAAGAAATGATAACTCATGTCACAGTATTCAGGTAAATTCACACACATCATGTTGTAAGTGATTGCCTTTTAATACTTCTATCAATAAGTAGAAATTTAATTATATAAAGCTATTAGAGCTTAATATTCCATAAAGTTGTATATTCAGAATTAGACTGAAATGAAAGCATCTTCAGAGTATGGTGAGCTCAAACTTTCACCTAATATAAATTTATTTATTTCTACATTTCTTAGAAATGATTATTAATTCTTACCAAACCCACCCAAGTCAGGAAATTTATTATTTACTTAACTTGAACTAGGGAAATTGCCCCTCAGTCCCAGGCACTGTCTCCCTAATCTCACGCAAACTGGACCTTGGGGTTTGATAGTTTGAGAAGAGCTCCCTGGCTCCCCAGCCTCTCAGGGAACTACATCTGAAGTTCAGTGTCACATGCTTTTTATACTTTTTTAAAATGAAAAAAGTTTATACATACAATACAGTGTTTCTATTCATAGGAAGATTTGGAGTAGTCATCTCTCACCTGAAAAAAAGGAACTCTAAGTGCACATTACAATGATTTTTATAAAAATAATTGGTCAGTTAATTTAATAAATTTTGTGCTTTTAGCCTTAATTAAAATTCTACCTATAATGCTTTATTAGTAATAAAGTAAGTTTATATGTTTCAGAAAAACATATAATCTTTAAATATGTTATTAATTCAGTTGTGTTATAAACATAGTTCAATTTTGTTTGAAAATACATGGACTTTTTGTACTGAAAATATTAGAGTGGAGACTTTGAAACATTGTTATTTTTTAGATATGAGGTATCCCTGAATTCATGCCGTATTAATACATGAATATTCAAAGATGAAATAACTAGCTTATAGAAACTGTAACTTAAGCAGCCCATCCTAGTATAAGCAAATTAACTTGGTGTTTAACATGAGCAAGCGGATGTGGTTTCAGGAGGTGAATCACTTGGCATGTATCCTGGAAGGGTTTATCTCCCTGCAGTTCCTTTCCCTCTTTCTCTTCCTGCCTACTATGAGTAGTGTAGTTTCTCTTCACCATGCCTTACCTTCCACAATGATGTGCTGCTTCACATCGAGGTCAGAGCAATGGAGTTAGCTAACCATGATCTGAATCTCCAACACCATGACCTCAAAAAAGTTGTTCTTCTTATCCTGTATCGCAATATACTTCTAATAAATGTGGAAAAAAAAAAGTTGTTCTTGTCAGATATTTTGGTCACAGCAACAAAAAGCTGATTGACACAAACTGGTACTGAGGATGGGGTTATTGCTCTGTTTAACCTGATAATGCAGTTGAAAACCCTTTGGAAATGGTTTGCAAGAGGAAGTTGAAGAAGTTTGGAGATGTATGCTGGAAAAGACTTAGAGGATGTTGTAGCATATTTTAATGGGCAATTCTGGAGGGTGCTCAGAAGACCATAATGTAGACAACACAGACAGCTCATGAGGTCTCAGAAGAAAATGTGGAATCTTAGGAACTGAACTAGAGAACATTCATGTTACTGTCTGGCAAAGAAGTTGTCTACATTTTGCCCATGTGTTGAGACTTTCTATGAGGCTAAGTTTAAAGAAGATGGATTAAATAATCTGGTAGAGAAAATTTCAAGGTGGCACAGCATTTAAGCAATGGTGGGGATATTATTAGCCTCACTTATCCAGGGTTATTATGAGAATCTATAGCAAACAGGAAGGATTTTTAAAATCTGCATTTTGGCCCAAAATGTATGTAAAGCTGGGGTCAAGAAAAGTATGATGGTTGAAGAGATTAGATCCACTAAATATATGCTAAGGACTTTGCACAGGGTCAATAAGAGAGATGTCTTGAGGGAATTTCAGGAAATGGTGAGCCCATACCCACCATTGGTGTAAGGGAGTGAAAGTAAAAATCCCTTTCAAAAGAAATCATGGGGGCACCTTGCTCCTACAGGGAAGCCTAAGAATTTGTTTCACTGTGCTCATCTGTTTACACAGTCAGAAGCCCCTGTAACCACGATCCCAGAGACCTAGTTACTGTTTGATGTGGTGTTATACCTTCTCATAACCCACATGTTGCTGGTTCTACAGGAACACAAGGTGCTACAATTAGGGTTCATGGAATCTTGCACCAATATTTCAAAGGAAAGCATGGAAGTCCAGGAAAAGTATAATGAGATTGGAATCCCTGTAGTCTGCACCTCAGAGGTCAATGCATGAAAACTTGAAGGTGAAGCCAAAGCTGGAATGAAGATTGCAGAAATTAAAAGATGTCAGTAATATGGACTGTTTGTCAAGGAAAGCTATTGGCTGCAGAAAAAGCCAGGCTAAATTGGACATCAAGAGCACTGCATTTGGCAAGGGTAAATGTGGGGGTCTGGCAATCCCCTTTAAAGAATACATTTCCTCCAATATGTGCCCCAGATGCTGTGCTGAATACGGAGGTACAGGAAATGTTTTCCCTCTTGGTTTGGCTTCATTCTTGTTTTAGTCCAATTCTTTCTTTCTATGTCCCTATTTTTCCCTCTGGAATGGAAATGTCTACTCTGTGCCATTGTATATTGGAGATATACAATGACATGGGACTCACAGTGTTTCCCATGAGTCTCAAAGAAGACTTTGGATTTGGATTGGACAGTGCTGGAACTGTTGAGACTATAGGGACTCTCAGAAATCAACTAAATGCATTTTACATTTGGAGATGAACATGAGTTTTTGAGGTCCAGGAAGAGAATGCTATGGTTTGGGTATGATGTGTCAACCAAAAGCTCTGGTGATCATGCAGGAATGTTCAGAGGTAAAATTATTAGATTGTGAGAGCTATGCCCAATCTATTAATAGTTTGAATGGAATAACTGTGTAGTAACAGGCGGGCAAGACTGGAGGAGGGGGATCACTGGGGGTGTGCCCTAGGAGGGATTATCTTCCCTGTAGCCCGCTTCCCTCTCTCTCTGCTTCCTTGCCTCTATGAGCAGAGCAGCATTCCTCCACCATACTCTTCTACCATGATGTTCTGCCTCACTGTGGGCTCAGAAGAATGGAGTCGTCTGACCATGGACTAAATATCTGACATGAGATCAAAATGAATTTCTTCTCCTCTAAGTATTTCTTACCAGGTATTTTGGTCACAGTAATGAAAATCTGACTACTGCACACTGTCTCACTGAATGCTGGCAATCATAAATTTTCTGTTTAAATGCTCTTCCTGAATGCTGTATGTAGAAGGAAATATCCCATTATCTGGCAGATTTTGTACTTCATTATTAAATGTAGAACACTTCTAAAGCCAATGATGGCATCCTAAAAATTTTACATTTATAGGGCTGAAATGAAACTCTTACTTTTTCCTGTCATTAATTTATAGACCTACACACATTTATTTGCAATTTACTATATCTTTAGCAGAGCTCCCAAAACCTCAAAATCTAGGAGCATATAAGTGTAGGAAGCAAAACAAAAGAATGCAAAACTACGTAATACTCTCCACAGTACAAACTTAAAATAAACTAAACTAGTTATTAAGTGATTTAAATAATTTTTATTATTAAATATATTTATTGCTAGCATTTATTAAATTTTTATTATATGGCAGGTACTATACTTATGTACATTTTATAGATATTCAGTTATTCTTTATAACAATCCTATGAAGTAGATACTATTATTGCAATTCTTTTGTCCACTTTTTTGATCAGAAAAGAGAAAATCAGGGAGCCTCATGACATTTTTAATATTATACAGTACCCAAGTGATATATGACTGCTACATAAAGTTTTATGAATGCAAACTCCCAAATCACTACTTTAAGTGTGTACTTAGAGATATCTATAAGAAGTTCTTTCATCTTTTTGCTTGTATGTAGGGATAGTAACAATAGAAGATAAGAAAACCATTTCCTAGGAAAATGATAGAAATAAAACTATAGAATTTTAAATAGGAATTAGGTTTGCTTATGAAGATACTAATGTTTTCTACTTAAATTTTAGTGAGAACTTGAAAAGAATACTTGAAGAGGAAACTGATTAAGTAACACGTCTTTAAGAAATAAAATCAGATTTTAAATCCCACAGTTAGAAGAAACATGTAAATTATCTTCTGGTTGTCAGACAGGCTCAAGTCCAGTCCCATTGCTGGAAAAAATAAATGACAATAATCATCAGCCCTAGATGTGATTTCAGTCACAATAGCTTCTTCTAAGCAGGTTCAGTTCATAAATAGTTATAGTCACAATTTTCTACATCAATCATCCTCTGAGTCTCTCTATCCTAAGAACACAGCACAGGAATAGAAGCTTTAATGACAAGATGGCCCTAAGTGAGGGAAATGCTCCCAAGGGAAAAAATCTATTCTAGGGTAAATACCTGTTGGACTTTTTGCTACACAATTGAAACACTTCATCTAGTTTTTATAATTTGAAATGGGTTAATTGAAGCTATAGTTTTAAGATGACACAATAAATTGTGGTATCAGGTTTAAATCCAGAACAGGGCTTGACACCTGCAGTCATACATTCCCCGAGATATTTTATTCTGTTATCCAATGCTTTCCCCCACTCTATCTCAATCATTGATCTAATGCTCATTTAATACTATTTTTCTCCATTTCAAGCCACCCAAAACTAGATAAGTCTATAGGGATTATCTAATCCAAGCCATATATCAGGATTATGAAGCTCTTATGAGACATCACATTGCTTAACTGTCCTCAGAAAGTGAATGATGAATATGAACTTGTCAACACTAAAGGGCATTCTAGCTATATATAAATTAGATCTGACAGGTCATCACATAAAGGAAATGTGTATGCCACTGAAATGTATGAATGTTTTATAAATGTGATCTACTTTTAGCCATCATATAGAATCAGCTGAGAAAAGGATGCAAAACTTGTCTGGCAATGTTACTCAGATTGAAAAACAAGACAATGAATTCTTTCCAGTGAAGCTATCTGTCTCTGTGGGCATAGATTGCTACCACACTATCACCAAACCATCTGAGCCAGGTACAGTGGTGCAAGCCTGTAATCCCACCTGCTCTGGAGGCTGAGACAGTAGCATCACAAGTTTGAGGCCAGCTTGTACAACTTAGCAGAGATCATGTCTCAAAGAGTTCTGAGAATGTAACTCAGTGGTAGAACACTTGTCTAGCATATGCATTGCCCTGTGTGTCCACCTCAAAACCTGAAATAAGTAAATAAATAACCTCATTAATCTGCTTATGTCATCAGACCAATAAATAAATAAATAAACAAATAAAATGAGAAATAAAATAATCAGTTTCCATAAGGAACTTTAATTGCCTTCTAGATGAGGTCAAGAAAGAATAAAATTCAAATTTGTAAATTGATAAATATACATCAGAAAATGTCCAAAATAAAGGGACTATTTGCAGATATCAAAAAGTATTTTAGGCACATTATAAATTCATTAATAAATAATTGCATAGAAGATAATAAATTTTACCAAGGGAACAATCAAGGAGCCCTAAGCAGATTCATTTGACAGACTTCACATAGTGCTGGACAAAAAAGCAACACCAGAACATTTAAAAGACTATGATATTGCAAATGAAGCATGTGAACTACATAGACATTGACTTTTTGATGTCTTAAGACATTTTTACTGTAGAACTGTGGGTCTTTCAGATGCTCCAATAATGTTTGATAAACATGGACTCTATAACTGGCAGAGGTAGCAAATAGATCACTCAGGGAAGAATGAAGGTGATACAAATCTCAGCAGAATGGACAGTATGTACAAATGCTTTATTACCTGTCCACTGGAACAAATCAAAGTGTTTGTGGCAGAGAATAGTAGATCATACACAGTATTTGAGGCCCTGATCCTTCACTTTGCTTAGGAGATCTCTGGGCCTCAATTTCCTCCTCTGTAGACCAGAAATAAAGAACACTTTCTTGCTAGAATTTATGAAAGGCTTAATAACTGTGTTCAGAATGCTGATTAACAAACAGCATCTTTCGATTGTCATAAACATGAATTGAACATCTGCACGTGCCTGCACAGTTCTGTGCTTCATTTTCTATGCAGCAAGATATTTGAAGAACTCATGGAGGTACAGACACAGCCAACAGAAGACAATACATCAGTGCTAAAATCTTGATCATTGCTTATTGACACAATAAAAATGTAGATATGCTGCATATACATTTGATCAGATCTATTAGACAGTTTTTCCTAGTATTTTTTCCTTATATCACAGGAACACCCACAAAAACAAACTAACCTGCAATGAGGTACTTTTTTATAGACATAGTTGTAGCCTTCATCTACTACTGTGTAAAATCACAAGGGAATTTTTATCCTCAGTTTATAGGTAGGACAATCCTAAGAGCGTGAGGTCTGATAGGAGACCATATATGTATGTTTTCTGTGTCTGATATATGTGTGTATTTATATATCAAACACAAAAACAAAGCAAATTGGGAATCACATGTAATAGCAAATTTATTACAAATAAATGAGAGATAAGTAAGAGGTAACTGAGTTGTCTTTTTCTGTTGATTATTTCTTTATTGTTCTAAAAAGTCCAAAGCAACAATGACCCTGAGTGCACCTAATCACTTGGCTCATCTAATTTTTAGGCAGTTTCTTACAAATGAAAGTAAGCAATATCTAATATATTTTACTGTAAAAAGTGAAAAGCTAATAAGTAAATGGGCCTGAATTAGAATCCAGAACATGTGGCCATGGAATTGTGTTCTTATCCAGTAACCCAGGTTTTAGTGAAAGGGAATTCTAACTTTGGTCTATGGGAACATTTCCAGGTGACCAAACTACCCCCCCTCCATAAAGCATTCTGTCAACTCTGTTGGTCTTCATGTCTTCCAGCTTTATGAGAGGATCCACCCTATCACTGGTGCTAGAGTGTATTTAATGTAAACCAGAAACCAGACTAAAGAAATGGAGTAATCCTTCCGTTAGCACTGTAAAGGAATCATTCATGCACGTGCTGCTGGCCAGGAAGACTGAACATGACCACTCAGTGTGGCAATCCTAAATAGATCTGCTCACTTTCTTCTAACCCTGAGGAAGTATGGCCAGAAAACTGTCAGGTATGCTGACTATACAAGTGTCTTGCCAACTTGGCACTGACCAAGAGCAGTGATGAGTCCAACACAAATAACATGAGCTTTCCTTTTTTTCCATTACACTAATAAAACCCATAAAATTCATTATTTGTAATTTAATTTAAATAAGTGTAGTCCAAGAAGCTAATCAACCCCCTCCTGAAACTCCAGAAGAGCATATACCTAGTAGTTCAACAAGTCAGGGCCTAACCAGTAAAACCTGGAACATGAAATTATTCTTTGCTCTACTCTGACAAAGACCATTGTCCCAATTTACATGGACTTAATGAAAACCTCACGTTCTTCCACTAATGTAGATTTCACAGAAAACTGGAAAACACACACACACACACACACACACACACACACACACACAACTGAACCAGTTAATCTGTGAAATATGAAGTTTAAATATTAATATTCTCTCCCACGTTCTTACAGAAATCACAGAAATTTCTGAAGTCCTAAAGTAATTATCATCACAACTCCACCTGTCATCATCCTCTGACAATGGTTATATATACTGTTAGATATATTGTGGTTTTAAGGATGTGTTTCTTATTTTTAAAAAAGACCACACAATAACAAATATGATGCAAATCCAGTCTACAGAGTTTTTTCTAAGCATCTACCAACCTGATAACATTTAGGATCGATAAAAATAATTTTTATTATTTCAGTTTTTACCCTAGAAAAGTTTACCCACCTAGCTACCTGAGTGCCTGGCTATTGGATTTTCAGGTCAAGGTCTTGCAATATGGGGAGATATTAGTCAAAGTGTATGAATTACTGCTGGATAGCAGGAATATGCTCAAGAAATATATTATATGTACAGAAAGGTGACTACAGTTGATAGCATATTGTATTCTTGAAAAATGTGTTCTCATTATAAAAATGGTAAATATGAAAAGCAGTTCATATGCTAATTAGCTGTATTTGACCACTTCACAATGGGTATACATGTTTAAAAGCTTCTTATTGTATACAATGAGTACATGCCAAGATATATGTTGCTTTAAAAATAAGTAAATTTGGGAATAATAATGTTGAGTAGAAATTTTCTAAGAAAGTAAATCTCAAAAGATGCTTAACATAAGAATAGCTACCTCACAATAATATGCAAACAGACTAATAAATGGGTAAAGATAAAGAAAAGGAAGAGTTTCCAAGCTATAAAGTCCTGAGTTCAATTCTATTTTGTCACTTTCTAGTTGTATGACTCTAGGCAATCCACTAAATCTTTTTGAATCATTTAAAAATGGGAATACTAGCAGCATATCTAAGAGTTTTCTGTAATAACTGAAAAGGTACAGAAGGTGTGTGTGTGTGTGTGTGTGTGTGTGCGCATGCACATTTTTCCTGGGAGGAACTTCTTCCTGTGTACTGCTGTGTAGACAACAAAGTGCAGATAGCAGAGGTTGAGGGCTAAACTTTGAAACTCAATGAGTACTAAACCTACTTTCCATTTTCTGCTATAGCTTATGACCTAACAGTAGGATTTATTTTGGTTTAGCCAAGGCTTTCTAATTTGAGAAACTCTTAGATTAGTGTACATCTTTTTCTGCTTTCCATTTCATCAAACTTTATGTTATTTCAAGGGGAATTTTAGGGTTCAAAAGTTGTCTAGTGGTTTGTTTCTCATACTTAAAACTATACTTTTGTCCCAAGCTTTAGATCAATTGTAGTTTTTTCATTTTATTTATATTTCCAAATTTTTTAAATTGCATTCATAAATTTAATATAGTTCAATTTGTGTTTAAGTACTTCGAATGTTTTATAAAATAACACCTCCCTGATACTTTTATAAAACCAACAGAATTGAAACTATAGATATGTCCTTAAATTTCCCAATATAAAACATAGTCTTAGTAAATTACAAGTCTAAAACAATTACTCAATGACACATTTTATATTAGAATCATTAGATTAATTTTTTATTTTAAAACAGCAAAATTTCCTAAACATTACAACAAACTAAAATATTAAATTTGAGAAATTTCCTCTTAGCCCCAAAAATATTAACTCTATGGATATGATCTATTAAAAACGTTTGTGTTTAAGTCTAAGTCTTCCTGTGGCTAGATGTTAAGGAAACATTTATAACTCCCAATGCACCTTCTCATAGGGAAGAGGTCATTTCAGGACCAGAAATATAGGCCAGGAATGAAAGGTTTAGAGATACAATATTCAGGGTGATTTTTCTCCCTATCCTACTGTCCTTCTGAATTCCAATTTTAAGCAGGATATTTTAGAATCCTTAAATTAAGGAAGGAAGTTGGTAACATAATGTACTTTCCAAAGTTTGAGTTAGTTACATCAATATTTCATTCTGCCATTTTTTTAAACATAAATTTGAAGCCTTCCACCTAGGCTGCTACAATCACTGGACTAGAATTTTTCTGTCACTATCTATCTCTAAATTATAAATTTTAAAACTACATAAGAAATAGTCCATTTCTTTTAAATACATTCTGTCTATTAGAGTGGAAACTTCAGATTTTAAAGTGGTAGCTATGGGAATTCTATAGAGGTGCTGTGGTTTTTTTCTGTCTATATAATGCCAACATCATTATGTTGGTCATACTTAAAAACAAGTACTATATAGCTGGAGTAAAAGTGCCAAGAATGCATGTAAAATGTGCCAGATTAATTGAAGGAAGAGGGATACTTAGGACAGTCAAATTAAAGAACTATAGGGGTACCATTCGCACCAGAGTCTGGAGGTATGAGTGTGCCAGGTATGGTTTTGAGCAATGATGACACACTAGTAGCAAGAAAGACAGGGGCCCTAATCTTCTAGGCTCACAGTCAGGTAGGAGCAAAGCACCTATCAGTGATTGAGCAAATAGCAACACCAGATCATTACAATTTTGATAAGTGCCATAGTGGAAGTAAAGTAAGAGGGCATAATAGAGAATAGCAATGGATAGCTAGGGAAAGGATAATTTTGAAACTAATGTTTGGTAATGACTTCTTTAAGGAGGTGACATTTAAATTGAAGTATGAGGAAGAGTGGATCTGTGAAAAGCAGAAGGAAGGCCTGCTAGGCAGTTTAGTTCATGAAGTGTCAAACCCCAAAGTTTCAGTATTCCTAGCATGTTTCAGCGAAGGAAGAGGACCAAGTAGCTCAAAGAAAGTAAGCAAGGGAAGCTGGAATATGAGCTGGGGATGATGAGAAGCTGTGTGAAGCCATGCAGAAAGAAGAGGCCCTGGTAGAGCCACAATAATAAATTTATGCTGGATGCAGGAATGCATTCCTACTATCCCAGAGGCTTGGGAGGCTGAGGCAGGAGTATTGCAAGTTCTGGCCAAGCCTCGGCAACTTAGCAAGTTTCTCAGCAAGTTAGTGAGATCCTTTCTCAAAATAAAAAATACAAAGGGCTGGGGATGTGGCTCGGTGGTAAAACATCACTTGGGTCAATTCCCAATACAAAAGAAAAGAAGGTACAAAGGCAGAGGAAAAGAATGAAGGAAGAAAGCAAGAAGGAAATTTGTATGCAATGGAAAGTTTTTAAGATGAATTTGAAATAAGAGAATGACATGATTTTATTTACATTATTTTAAAAGATCACTCTGGATACAATATAAATCCTAAATATTATTTGTTTTGAGGGGTGGAATCTATAAGAGGTATTTGTGGCTTTGTCTAGAGTTGTGCTAGGTAGTGAAGATGGGAGAAATGGACAGTTTTAAGATGTTTTTTGGAGGAAACTTTGCAGGATGGGTTGAGTGATGGGAGATGATAGTGACAAATCAAGTGGCAAAATTAGGCTTGAGTGTACGGGGAAAGGGTGGTGCCACTTTCAAAGAAGAAAATGACTGAGGAAGAAATGGGTAAGGAGTAAATTAATGATGCTGAAAAGAGGATGAGGGTGGGCATGGGAACAGTCTCAGCATGGTGGGAACTGGAAACCATAATGAAAGGTCAGAGGGCAAACTAGCTCTGGGTAACTAGACATACACAGTGTAGCTAAAGAAACAACTAAGAAAAGGGCACATAGAAGTTAGAGTTTTAGATTCTGTGTCAGATAAATTGAACCATTAGGTCAAATACTATTGTTGCAGATAAAACCGAAAGATTACATTTTTACATTACCTTTACTACTTCACTAAAATTATTTCATTTGCAAATAAAGTTCTTTATGGAAGGCAAAATGTAACTAAAGGTGAACTTAAGCCTTCTTTCAACAGTGTGGTGTGGGAACAGAGACATGCATACCATTTAATAGTAATCATACTAGTTTCTTATAGTAATCAAAAAAGTCTTATTTTGTTTTTTGACTATATTTTGTGATGTATTTGATCTAGATCACATAGCACACATTCAGAAGATGAATTTGCTTTGGGATTATGAAGCTTACAATAAAAAGATATACAATATTTTTGTATAACATGCAATTGTTTACTAGTTTTGGGTTATCCATTGGTGCAATAGAGAGAAAGTTTGCAAACTAAAATCAATACAAATAATAATTGCTTCTCCAGAATAGGAAATACGGGATGTTTTGTTTTGTTATTACTATTTTTGTAACAAGTATTTGAGCTGCTATCTCATGATTATCTTTTTTATTCTTTCAGTGATGTAAAATTTTACTGTTTCCTAAAACACATTCTTATAATTTAGACAATGATTTCATATCAGAAGAAACACACACACACACACACACACACACACACACACACATACCCCAACACCAGGCAGTTTCTGCTATTTTCCTTTTCATTGTTGACCCATAGCTGCCTAGCAGTCAAAATTGGTCTGAACTCACCTATTTTGTACAGAATTGCCACAATGGAGGCTGGTAGTATCCTAGTAAAGTTTCCACTAATTGACAAAAGAGAGCAACTTCAAACCAGTAACTCTTTCTATATGTATCACTATTATTTCTTTGCTCTAAAACAATTTCTCTAACAAAAGCTCAAATAAAAATGATGAAATATGATTGTAGGAAAAGCTACATACAGTAATGCTATAATTGAATATCAACTGCCTGCATCTTCATTTCTATATTATGGGACATGGAGTAGGATTCAAATATTTAAAAAATCTGCATATTGCAAGTTAGTGCTGAGTGAATAAGAAGATAATTATGAAAGTGAAAAACAGCAATAGGAAGTTAAAGTTAGAAAAAAGGATAATAATAGAAAAAGGACTATATAGTTAATAAAAAATATTAAAGGAGTCATTGTTTATAAAGAGAAATTGAATTTAACTATATGTTGTACTACTCCTATTAAAGAACTTTGGATGGCTTAGATTTTGCATCTGAGTGGGCATCAATCAATCAAGCCAAACGTTGAATTCTCACTGAATCTGATCACAGAGTTGGAATATAAGATATGTTTTCTATACTCAACATTTCATAAGACTGACAGTCAAATAATTTAAAGAACAGACTTTTGTTGTAGAACCACGACTTTGAGTTTTATATTATTCTACACATGAGGGATCTGGAGTATAGAATAATCTGCCCACAGCTAATAAATGTCAGAGATAGTATTCAAATCTAGGACTCATCAGCTCGAGGGTCATGCTATTTCCATCAAGGAGAAGCCACCTGACTCACTAAACATTTATGAGAGTTCAGAGAGGGGAAGACTCAATTAGGCTTAAGTTCTCAAGTGGGTTTTCTCAAGAAAGGGTTACTTGAGTTGGTTCTTGAGGAATAAATGAGATTTTAAAAGGAAGAATAGAGTCAAGAAGATTGTGTAGATGTGGCAGAGGGGAGGAGTGTAAGTGCCAAGCCAATAAAGTGGAATAAGACGACAGGCACAGGAAACGCACAGGCTGCTGGCCAGAGGAACTGTGAGTAGTATTGAGGAATATGGAAACATGAACCTGGGCAGGGAGGGTATGGAGAGCCAGTGTTTGAGTTGCTTGAATGGCAGAGATGACAGCAGGGTGTATAGGAGAGGAATCAGACTGTATGCTCTTGCGTAACAGTCCGGGTTTTAGAAAAAGCAGTCTAGGGAAAGAGTCCAGAGGCTTTAAATACTCACTGTTGGAACCACATTGCCCCGCACATTAAGCTATTTGTTTGCAATTTCTTTTATCTAAAAGATGAAAAGGGGAGAAAATGAAGTATATGAAGTATGCTGATATAAGCAATCACTTGACCAAGAAGAACTTATTGTGCCAGGCCAATGAGAGACCGATGCTTTTCAAACTAAGCTGTGGCTCTTAAAGGGGCTTTAAGTTAATATAATAAAATCTGAAATACATAAATAAATACGAATTATATAATTTATACATATTTATGTTATGTATATGGATTATATATATTATATAAACAAAACTAATTTGAACAACATCTTACATAAATTCTTTTTAGTATTTATGAGCCACATTGATTAATTAATTGTAAATTTATCTAAAAGTTTAAACAAATACATGGTAGCATTGGTATTGTGCATTGGTTTTCAATTACCAAACACTGAAAGCTCTAAGTCTAGAAGTGAGAATTTGTTTGTGGAATGGTTTTAATTTAAAAAGGATGAGAGCCACAGCTCCAGGCAAAGAACACTGATGTGTTCTCAATAGAGCCATGTGGACTGATTACATTCTGACAGCTTTTTGAAGATGAATTTGAGTAAATCAAGACTGGAGGGAGAGCAATTCCAGACCAGCTATAAAGATGAGAGTCCATAGTTAATAGGGAGAACAGGATACAGAAAAACAGACACATCCCAGCATATTCATGAGGTGAAGTTGGAGAAGTGAGGTAAAGATGCAGAGATGAAACAAGAAAAAGCATCAGAGATTGCTTACAGATTTCTTGCTTGTATTATTAGTTGAACACTGGTATAGCAAGTAATACAGAGAATGTAAGAGGAAGATAAGGTCTGAAACAAAGCCAAATCCTTTACTTCAGTGCAGCACAATAAGTTTGAGGCACCTGTATAGGGTGACCCTCCATCTTGGTTTACCAGAACTGTGCTAATAACTTATGCCTGTTGTCCAAGCTTAATTATTAATAGCACCCTTCTTCTTTCCTCTCAAAAATATCTTGCTGGGGCTGGAGGGATGTCTCAGTAGTTGTGGTGCTTGCCTTGCATGCGTGGGGATACAGGTTTGAACCACAGCACCACATACACAACTAAGTGTCCAAGCAGCAAAAACTAGATGAGAAACTAAATGAAATTCTCCTCTCTCTCTCTTTCTCTCTCTCTCTCTCTCTCTGTCTGTCTCTTTCTCTGTCTTTCTCTCTCACTGCCCCTCTCTCTCTTAAAAAGAAAAGAAAAGAAAAGCAATTCTTGCTTTAGGAAATAAGCCTTAAGGTCATTCTTAACTTACAAAACTTGCAGGAGAAGATTACCCTCAGATGATTGAGGATGAGTCTGAATCTCAAAATTAGCATCTGGGCACAATCCATAATGTAGGAGTAATCACAGTGTTTGTAACTATTTGAAACAGGTAGTATGGACAGAATTACTTATAGACAGTACATATTTTGTTATTATTGATAAAGATGGAAGCCACATTGACAGCAAAACTAGTAATAGGTATGAAAAGAATTTTAGAGGCAAAGGAAAGCTTAGGAAGGTGACTGGATTAAAGTCAAACGAGTATAAAGGACCAGGTAAGGTTGAAGCTTATTTTTTTATTTGTGGATCAGAGACTTGAAAATTTTCATAGACTGAGAAGGATTCAGGGGACAGAGAGGGAGCAAAAAAAGGAAATGTAGAAAGGAGAAGAAGAAATAAAGAGAAGGAGAAAAAGAAAAAAGAAATATAGACAATAAACAAAAGATACAGGAAAAGGAAATTAAACATTTGTGATGCAGAGGTCTACAGAACAAGGAAGAAAACTACATTAGAGGCAGAGACTGAAGAATTGGTGATGAACTGGTTGACAGTGCACCAAGCCCCTTGTGCCTGGGATGTCAGCTAACATAGTATAAACAGGAGGTGATTCTCAAGGCCAGAAAGATGTCAGGGGTTGAAGAAAGCAAAAAGATTTGTCACTGACAGAAGCTTTAGGCAGATACTGAAAAACTTGTAGAGGTCAGACTGCTGTAGATTCCAGGTAGAGACTGATTGAATATCCCCAGGACACTTCCCAAAGCACAGGAAGAAAGAGGCTTCAAACAATAGACTACCACCAAGGTAACACTTTCACATGCAGGAAGAAGGGATTGGAATAAGCTGATTTCATCATATTTAACAGGCAGAGATAT
Source organism: Aplodontia rufa (assembly GCA_004027875.1). Classification (NCBI taxonomy): domain Eukaryota; kingdom Metazoa; phylum Chordata; class Mammalia; order Rodentia; family Aplodontiidae; genus Aplodontia; species Aplodontia rufa. Next base: position 28,195 of record PVKS010007136.1, on the reverse strand, counting down.
TAAATCCTAAACATCAAAGTAGATCCTGGGCCTACAAACTCCAAAAACAGGCTCTGAAGTTGTGAAGCTTTTGTACCTGGTGAAATTTAGGAAATCGTGAAGCTTTTGTACCTGGTGAAATTTAGGAAATCGATCTGAAGCTCAACACTCATCTTCACTCCCAGGAAGTTATTTAGAAAAATCTAGAAACAAGTACAGACATCCAGTTAGAAGTTGAGGCAACAAGGTGGGTTTTGCACCTGAGAATTAAAAGTATAAGCAAGCCCTGAGACACTGATGAGCATTCTGAAGGATCAAATGGAGCGTATAATGTGTGAAGAAGATTCCAGAAAGTTGATCTTTAGCTATATTTCTAATTACTTTAGTGACATTATACACATTGATTAACTCCTTAGGCGTTAAAAATTCTCTTTATCTCCAAAAAGTTGAGGAGTGGGAGGGATGAAGGGAGACCACTTAAGACCTTTCTATCTTTACAATTCTTCATTGAATGTGGACATAGGAGGATATAAGCACAAATCACAAGAATACTGTTGAACAAAAAGGTGATGTTCTTTGCAGAAAAAATCAGTCTGTTTTTAATTTTCCCAGAAATAGATAAACTAAGGGATTTTGAGGAATGAATGGATACAGAGCTTTCAATTAAAATTCTCAGAGAGTTATTTATTTCAATCTGAACTCACTTGAATAGCAATGAATCAATGGAAGAGTGACCCAAACACTGTAAAACTGTGCTTCAGGGATCCATATCCAGGGCAATATGGATCAATAACTAGCAATAGAAACCAAAGACATCTAGCAACATGACTAAATAATAAAATGATAATCGTTCCATATGGCTTTCTCACCCTCATTATACTAAAGTTTGAGTTGGTGGTTTCTTAATACATATTAAGCACTATGGCAAACTGTGTTGGACACTGGAATCAAGAAATAAATATAGATTGTGTGACTGCAACTTCCCTACCTTCAATGCACCCATAGATAAGGTAATACTGAGTATGTGGCAACTAATATCTGACCAGAGCTTAGTCTCAGAAACCAGCCTGATTTCAATCAGACAAGAAGTACCACTTCAGGCTATCAGTTCCCTATAGATTTGCTAGATTCCACCATTCGTAAGTGCAGATGACTCCACACAAACAACAAAATCATTGAGTTTATATTGAAACTTAAACTATGTAACACAAATCAATCCAACACTGTGAACTTAGAGGTCAAGGTGCTGCTAAGTCTGAAAAAACTCAACTACCCCAGGTCTGCTGGTCAGCGCAAAAAAAGACAATAGAATCCTTTACAGGCATAGAAAACTGAATCCATTTTAAATTTAATTTTACCAGTCAAGTCCAGGATATTTTTGAGGATGGTTATAAATGCCACTTTGAATGGCAGCGTTTGGTATGGCAATATATAAAGGACTCATTCTTAGTTCCATCATTTTTTCTATTGGATTCTAGTCAATCTAAGTTTGTAAATGAATATCATGTTAAAGATATATACATGACCTTATGAATAGACTTAATTCTCTAGAAATAAGCCTATTACTTCATTTGGAATTATGCTTTCTATATTCCTGCAAACACTGACAACTTCACGAAACTGCTATTGCAGACTAACTGGTTTGTAGGATGCCCTTCACTATCTCTCATAATGACAACAGGCAAGATTTCTTTGCCCCAACTGGTCCTTGGTCAGCATGAGGTGAGCAGAATAGAGCTCATTCCACATCACTCCTGTGCATTGATCATACTTAAAATTTCAAAATTTATCCTCAGGAGGATTTAACACTGACAAAGAAACTTGGGATATTTAAAAGGATGGAGAACCATGACTTCTACAACAAAGCACTCAGTAAAAATGATATGTGACTAAAGTTGTATGATGTTCTGTGTTTAAAAAACTATATGAGTCCACCTGCCAATGCCCAGGCCTCTGGCCCTGGCAGATGCACAGGACACATCCAGGGACCACAAGCTGGGAACCTGCACCACTGCTGCCAGTGCCCAGGACTCTGGCTCCAGGCAGATACACAGGACATCCCTGAAGACCCAGTGCTGCAATCCTGCTGGCCTCTGCCCAGGTCTCCAGTCCTGCAGTCGTGCAGACACCACCTAGGACCCTACAACAGGAACCTGTTCTGCCACCACGTATTTTGAGGACTCCAACTGGGCACTGGAGTTGATTCAGGACACCTCTGAGGTCCATGTGCCAGGACCCACCTGCCAAGGCCCAGGCCTCTAGTCCTGGCACCAGACGGGGGCACAGGACAACCACAAGGACCCTCTGCCCAGACCCCACCCCACTACTACATGGGTCCAGGACTCCAGGCACAGCCTCTGCTCCAGCAGGCATGCAGGATACTCCTGAAGACCCTCTACCGAGAACCCACCCCAGTGTCATGTATTCAAACTAGGTGGAGTTATATTGGACCCATCCTACCAACAATAATCCCAGACCCCAGGCCCTTTAATGAACCTTGCATCCCCAGGATCCCCAAACTGCTAATCACCCCCGCTGCTTAGTTTCAACAACCCAGTGGGCTGTCCTGCAATGTTAGCAGATTCCATATCCTAGTCCTAGGATATCCATATCCTAGGTCCAAAAGGTGCAACAAAATGAGGCACCAGGCAGAAGCAGCACTCTGGAAGCAGGTGGCCATCTCAGAGGTGATGCCTGACCTGACCCTTTGGCCTGCAATGAAGAAGGACACAGAGACCTGCCTTGCTTCCATACGGGGAAACTCAATTCAAAGATCCAGAAGAAGAATTTTGAAGATGAAAGTCAAACCAGAAATTGTTTTCCTCAAACCCACAGTTATCCTACTAAGGAGCCCGTGGACAGGGAGCAGGATGAAAACCTAGAAAAACTATCAATAATCTGATTACTAAAAGGAGTGATGAACTAAAGAAGATTTAATGAAAGGACTAAGTAAGAAAACTCAAGATATGAAACACTCTATTATCAAAGAAATAGACATACTGAAAAAAGGAAGTAATGGAGCTAAAATCTGAAGTTAGTCACACCATATGAATGATGGAAGTATTTAATACTAGGCTAACTTCTATAGAAACAGAATTTCTGACAACAAGGATAGGCTGAGAAAGCTTGAATGCACAAATAATAAACAAGAAAAAAACCTCACACAAATTGAGCTAAATTTTCAAAATGCCTGGGACAAAATAGAAGAAACAATCTAAGTGTAATTGGGATACAATAAGGAATCAAAATGCAAACAAATGGCATAAAGACCATTCTCAATGATATATTTAAAGAAAAAATTCCCATATTAGAATAAAGTCACATATGAATATCCAGGAAGCATTCAGGACACCAAATATGTCTAATCAAATGAGAAGCTCACCAAGACACATCATAATCAATATGTATAACAGGTAAATCAAGAAAAGAATATTAAAAGCTATAAGAGAGAAATGCCAAATTGCATTCACAGGCAAACCAATAAGGATCACATTTGGCTTCTCAGAAGAAGATCATGTAAGGTGATCTTTCAAAGTTTTAATGACCACAAAATGCAGCCAAGAATACTATGCCCAGAAAAACTCAGCTTCAAATTTGATGGAGAAATGAGAACATTTCACAATAAGATAAAACTTGCAGCATCCATGAACAGAAAATTAGCATTACAAAGAATCCTCAAGGATAAACTTCAGATATAAGAACAATTAAACAATCCTCAACACCTCCAAAGACAGGAACTTCAATAAAGCTTCACCCTATCAAAAGACAACCGAGACAGCACAGAAGTTACAAATGAAACACATAGCCCACGTACCACCACTACGTAACTATTCCAACAATGGCTATGAATTATCTCAATGCATAAATCAAAAAACACAGTCTAGCAGATTGGATCTGCTAAAATCAAAATTAAACAAAATACTGCTTATGGGAAACTCACCTTACAGCCAGTGATATCCACTGACTGAGGATGAAAGGATAGGAAAAAATCTACCAGGCTTAGGGCCCAAGAAAGCAAGTTGATGTTGCAATACTTCTATTTGACAAAGTAGTTTTCAAACATAAACAAATTAGAGGAAATAAAGAAGGCCCTATTTTCCTTTTAAAAGGAACAATACAATAGGAAGATATAACCATACTAAACACAGGCTCTACAAACACTAATGCTACCAATTATGTGGAAAAATTACTCCATGACATAAAACCACTTGTGGACCTCAACACAATAATACTAGGAAACTTTAATATTGCTCTATCACCAGTAGACAAATGACCAAAGCCAAATAAATAAATAAATAATAAAGAGATCTCTAGCTTAAACAACTCCATAAATCAAATGGACTTAACACATATGTATAAAAAATTCCACCCCAAATTGGCTGAATATACCTTCTTTTCAACAGCACATGGATCCTTCTTCAAAACAGATCACATTTTTTTCACAAAGGAAATCTCAGCAAATATAAAAAAGTCAGTATTATTCCATGTATCCTATCAGACCATGATGCAATGGCCATAGCAATTAACAGCAAAAGTTATAACAGAAAGTACATGTATACAGGGAGATTGAATAATACCCTATTAAAAGAAGAATGGTTCCAAGAAGACATGAGAGCAGAAATCAAGAAATTCTTGAAATTGAGTAAGAAGGAAGAAACAGCACATCAAAACGTCTGGGACATTGTGAAACGATTCTTAAGTGGAAAATTTATAACAGTGAGTGCCTACATTAAAAATCAGGAGATATCTCATATAAATAATCTTATGCACCATATCAAACCCCTACAAAAGGAAGAACAATCGAATCCCAAACATAGCAGAAGGCAGGAAATAATCAAGATCAGATCTAAAATCAATGAAATTGAGAACAAAGAAACAATGAAAGGATGGTTGAAACAAAGAGCTGGTGCTTTAAAAATAAATAACTAAAATTGATAGACCCATAAAAAATCTCACTAAAAGAACCAAAGGAATTGAAATAAATCAACAAAATCACTATTGAGAAGGGAGTTATTACCAGTGACACAATGGAAATCCAACATAACACTAGAACATATTTTGAAAAGCTATACTCCTCTAAATTAGGTAATCTGAAGGACTTGGACAAATTTCTAGACACATGCAACATCCTGAAATTGATTCAGGATGATATTGAAATCCTAAAATGCTCAGTAACAGGCACTCAAATCCACATAGAAATTAAGTCTTCCAAAGAGGAAAAGCCCAGGATCTGATGTATTCCCTACTAAGTTTTGTCACACCTATGAGGTAGAGCTAACACTTCTCCTTATTAAGCTATTCCAAGAAATGGAAAAGGCGGGAACTCTCCCAAATACTTTTTATGAGACAACCATAACATTGATACCAAAACCCTACAAAGACACATCATAAAAAGAAACTTACAGACTGATATGCTTGATGAATATTGAAGCAAAAATCCTGAAGAAAGTTCTAGTAAACCACATTCAAACACACATCAAGAAGATAGTTCACCACGATCAAGTGGGCTTCATTCCAGGGATGCAAGGCTAGTTCAACATACGCAAATCAATAAATGTGATTCATCACTTCAACAGAATTAAAGACAAAAACTGTATAATCATCTCAACTGATTCAGAAAAGGCCTTCAATAAAATCCAGCACCTATTTAGGCTCAAAACTCTAAAGAAGATAGAGATCAAAGGAACTTACCTTAACTATGTAAAGGCCATATATGGCAAACCCTCACCTATTATAATACTAAATGGAGAAAAGATGAAAGCATTTCCACTAAACTTGGTAACAAGATAAGGCTGTCTGCTCTCACCACTTTTATTCAATATTCTCCTTGAGACCCTAGCTGGAGCAATCAGGAAGAGAAGAAATCAAAAGGATAAGAATAGAAAAAGAGGAAGTCAAACTATCCCTTTTTGCTGATGATGTGAACCTATACCTGGAAGATAAAAAAAAGTCCACCAGAAAACTGCTTGACCTTATAAACAGATTTATCAAAGCAGAGGCTACAAGATCAACACCCATAAGTTAATAGCTTTCATATATACTAACAATAATAGGGCAGAAGAAGAAATCAAGAAATCAGTCCCATTCACAATATCTTCAAAACAATAAAATATTGGGAATTAATATAAAAAGGGAAGTAAAAGACCTCTACAAGAGAAGATGGAAAGATATTCTAGGCTTTTGTTTAGGCAGAATTAATATAATTAAAATGGCCATTCTGACAAAAGTGCTACACAGATTCAATGCAGTCCCCATCAAGATACCATTGTCATTCTTTACAGATAAAGAAAAGACAATTCTCAAATTCATTTGGAGCAAGAAACCCAGAATAGCTAAAACATTGCTAAGCAAGAAATACAAAACTGGTGGATTCACAAAACCAGATCTAAAACTATACTATTGAGCTGTAGTAACAAAAACATTATGGTACTTGTTTCAAAATAGGAATGATTTTCAAAGAAATAGAACAGAAAACTCTGAGACAAACCCACAAATCTTTAAAAATCTGAACTTTTACAAAGGGGATCAAAACACAACATGGAGGAGAAAGAGCCTATTCAAGAAATAGTGTTGGACAAGGTAGATGGGCATTTGCAGGAAGTTGAAATTAGATCCCTATTTCTCACCTTGTGTGAAAATCAAATTAAAATGTTTCAAGTGACTAGAAATTAAACTAGCTATCATTCAACTCCTTGAAGAAATATTAGGAACACTCAAGCATACGAGAGGAGGCAACAACTTTCTCAAAAAGACTCCCAAAGTGAAAGACTTAAAGTCAAGAATCAATGAGTGGGATGCCGTTAAACTAAATAGCTTTTGGTCAATCAAGGAGCTGGTCAAAACTGTCAAGAGAGTACCTACAGAATCAGAGATAGTAATGGCATGTGATTGTAAAACAGGGGAGTAATATCCAAAATTTACAAGAAACTCAAAAAATTTAATATCAAAAACACAAACAATCCAATCAATAAATGGGCCAGAGAGCTAAACAGAAAATCTCACCAGATGAAAATTAGCAATTTAATGAATACATTAGAAAATGTTCTAATCACTAGTAATCAGAGAAATGCAAATCAAAACTACATTAAGATTTCACTTTACTCCAGTCAGAATGGCAAAGATGAAGAATACAGACAATAACAGATGCTGGAGGGGTTGTGGGGAGATAGGAACACAAGTACACTGTTGGTGGAGCTGCAGACTGGTACAGACACTCTGGAAAACAATGTGGAGACTCCTCACAAAACTAGTGTTGGATCTACGGTGCGGACCAACTATTCTTCTTCTGGGTATTTTCCCAGAGGAGTTAAAATCAGCACATTACAGTGACACAGCAAAATCTATTGTCATAGCAGCTCAATTTACAATAGCTCTTTTATGGAATCAACCCAGATGCTGCTTACTGGATGAATAGTTCCAAAAGCTCTGGTATATATATAGAATGGAGTTCTACTTATGTATTATCAACAATGATGTTGTGGCCTTTGAAGGTAAATGGATATAAATGGAAGAAATCATGCTGAATGAAGTTAGTGAAACCCAGAGACTCAAGGATTAAATTATGTTCCCACATTTGTGGAGGCTACAGCAAAACCCGGGTTTTGGTGAAGGTTGTCAGACTCATGTATTAGGCCCAGCAAAGTTGTAGTAATACATAATACATAATCTAGGGGATATATATATATATATCTAATATATATATATACATACATATATATGTATGTATATATATATATTAGAAGTAGTGGGGAGGGGAAAGGTGAAAGGGAGGGGAGAGGGAGGGAGGATAGATAGGTATCTAGGGAGACAATTAGCAATATAGGATAGTCCTTATCCCCGCCCAAAGAATCAAAATAATACTTGTACAATAATTAGTTCTGGAAAATTCAATATCTGAACATTCATATTGGTTGTGGGGACAAAATATAGAAGAATCAAGAGAGTTGAGTGTGGAATAACTCTGGTTTAGGAACAAATTCATATCATTTTGTTACTTTATCTATATTTATTATTGTAAAATAATTCAACTCAGTAAAAAATTAAAATTAAAAAAGGGATGTAAAATGCAAAACAGAATGCTAGATATGTGCATGCAGGATCTGAATAAATGGGCAAGGAAAAAATGTTTAATTCATGTATTTCTAAAAACATCAGGAGAACTTCCTCAAGTTTTACACATGTGATACTAATGAAACAAAAATTTTCACATCTGTATTTAATTGTATAGCAAAGCCTGACCTGTAAAATTACTCATATATGTATACTGGTGAGCCAAGTTTTTAATTCCACATAAATGTTGATGTGATTGTATTTTCTAAAGAAGCAGGTAATCCCTCTCCATTTTCCTCTAAAGCTTACTATGGTGTCAACACAAAAATATATGCTGAATTAACATGTATTTATCACTAATCCTTTTCCACAAAGTAGTCAATTTGAAGCAGCTATAAACAGGTATATATGTAAGTTATGGTTCTGCTAGACTGAACAACTCTCTTTACATTTTCCATATCTAAGCACACTTAGAGACACCACTGCAGATATTTCATGAATGATGTTTTATTAAGAAGATAAATACGTCAATAGAAAGTTAAATCCTGATAAGATGTAATGCTTTACAATCTAATACTTTTTTTAGAGTTATAATGGAAGGGGAAGGGAGGGATAAGGGAGGGTAATTGGGGGGGCACTCCTGGGGATAACTGCAATATCCAGAATATATACATATTTTATACACATTTTATATTATTTGTTAAAATCTTGTAAGGTTGCTCAAAATAAAAAAAGAAGAAAAAAAATGAAAAAAAAAAAAAAAAAAGAAAAGACACTTGGCCCATGAAGCTCGATGACTTTTTCTCTAAGTAAAGCACCCAAGTATATGCTTTGTATATAGAAGACTAATATACTTCTTGACACTTCAGGGTCATTTTCCATATAGTATATATCTCATAATAGATTTCACTATGTATTGCATTTTCAAAATTATTTAAACCCTATTAAAATCTTTATTTTAAGGTTCATGGTAAGCCTGATCATGAATTAATATAGAGCATCAGTTAAATTCTTTTGAACTTCAAGAGGGTGATCCTAAATATCAGATCAAAACAAAGTTATGATTCACATGTACACACACACACACACACACACACACACACACAATTTAAATGCAATTTACTATTTTCTGTAAAGGTTCAACACCTCTTCTTGATGCTTTAATTCACATTTTTTAATATGTCCTATTTGATGTAATTTGATTCTAGTGTGACCTTATAAAAATCTGCACATTGTCCCTGAATATTCAAAGGAGAAAATGTCACACATTTTTATAAGTAAATGATGTTATATTTCTTTTTCACACATTAGAAAACTCCTCAACATACCTCAGAATCTCATTTTGTGATTTGAAAGTGTGAACACTTTGTGTTCCATTAATCCATCTTTCCTCTTTATATGTGGTTCTGGTCTCTTTCAGGTCTATAGCTTAATTTCAGTGTTAATTTTACCTGGAGTTTGGGTGTATAGGGGGTTTCTGTTCAAAAGAAGCCTATTGAGATGGGTGGGCCTACTTTGTACATACTCAACAGCTATTATAATTATACTTGTTTCATGAGTACTTCTGAGGAGGGAAGTGTCACCACTTTTCAATCCCTGTCTCCATGTACTTATAGAAAAATGTGAGAATTCCAGTGGGAACACTCATACATAGATGGGAACTCTGGACAGAACTGAGGGGCTCAGTACAAATTGTACTCCAAATCATATTACTTTTAAATGTATTAAGATTTGTAGTCACAAAAATCTGCTCATTATTTCTATTCACCCTTCTGATATCTTTCTACATAATTACTATGTGATGATATTGGCTATTTTCCTTCCTCAGACCAAGCAGAGCAATAAAGCAAGCTCACTTATAGTGGGCATATTTCTTCATGTTTTCAGAGCTCCTTCTAAGCCCTGTGCATTTCAGTACCAATAAATCTTCTTGTCTTCTAATATCATCTTCTCTGTGTGAATAGATGTATCTTAATCTACCAAGATTACCCTATCCTTCCTTTCATCTATGTGATACATAGAGTTCAAAGAATAGGTTGTTTAGAAACAGAAGGCTGGAAGAATGAAGTCTAAGGGGAGAGGAGACTCTTAAAATGCTCTAGGCATTTGCACCCTGGTCTGGAAGATTGGAAGATTCAGGACAAAGATGGAAAAAGATTGATATTGGAGGAAAAAAAAAAAACCTCACAACAGTGAGTAATTCATCCATGAGAGCCCAGGAACATATGCCTATAGATCAATAAACTATAACTCACGTATAGATGAAACCTCTACTCACTAGTTCAACAAGACATTAATGTTCTCTTGTATCAGGAACTGTTCTAGGTGCTGGAAATACAAAAGGGGAAAATGGCTCTTATCTTTTTGTGGTTTCCATACTAAGAAGATGAATTGGCTAGATAGACACAACACAAATCTAAAGACCCATTCAGTGTCATTCCAAAGCAAATGTAGTTAGAGTTGTCCACAAAACAAAGATAAAAATACATGGGAATTAGTCAGGCTTGGAGAATAAACCTTTTATGAAGCAGAAAGGAAAAGAAAGCCAATATGATTAGCTTCTGTTTAAAGGGTATATTTATGTTGTTTAGTTCTAGTCACAGATAACTTGACATTTGCATTACTGAAGTCCATTTCCAATTGGTTTCAAGAGCCCAGAAATGTTCTTGGAAGTTGGCCAGAGCACTTTGGCCTTCTTATCTACACTTGCATGAAAGGATCACCATGAACTATAGCACCTATGGCATCTGAGATACTAGAATAACTAACTGCATTATTTTTAAGACTGAGTAGAGTACCACATTCAAGGAAAGACACTCTAGGGACCACTTTAATGTCTGCCTTTGAATGCAGCCCACATAATGCCAAATATGCCTTATAGTTGCAAACATAATTTGACTCATATGATGTTATTTTTTATTAGTTCAACATAGTCTTACATATGGAAGGAAGGGATTCATTGCTACACATTAATACATACATACATACACAAAGACAACATAACTTGAAACCTATCCTTGTCTAGGATTTTCCCTGTTTCACCCACTCCCAATCTTTTTTCTCCACTGTAATTGCCCATATTACAAATATCAATGACCATCAGTATATAAATTAATTTTTAAATTTTCTAGTTGTAAATGACTACATGAGTATTATTTGGTTTCTCAGGGGAGTCAAATGTACCCTACAGTATTGATAACACCCCTTTTCCCTACTTCTCCACCTTCTCTCTTCCCACCACTCTTTCACAGATATAGTTGCCTCAGATTATGTGTTACTTCAAAATTGGTGGGTCTCTAGTAAATAAATTTGATTAACTTTCACTCTATCCTAAGCTTTACTCTAGCTTCTACATATGAGAGAAATCATTTGATCCTTAAGTCTCTGTTTTTGGCTTTTTTCACTCAGTATTTTTTTTTCCATTTCCATCTATTTATGCTCAAAAACCATGATATCATCCTTTCTAATAGTTGAGTAGAACTCCTTTGTATATACATGTCACAGTTTTTGGATCCATTCATCCAAAGAAGAGCATCTGGGTTGATTCCTTAACTTTGCTACGATAAATTGAGCTGATGTAGCTATGTCATTGCAATATGCTGATTCCAGCTTGTCTTATTTTCAATGTGAATTAGCCCATTATAGGTAATGAGCACATGAAATAAATTGAAAATAGTATAGTTTTTGGATTAAAAAATAGTGAACATAACAAGTATGATCGTTCCTATTTCTTATTTCAATAAGAAACAGAGCCCCATGAACCCAAAAATATTTGCACCCCAAGTTACTACACTTCTCAAGTCAATTCACAGCTTGGTAATATTTTCTTTCCCTCATTATTTACTTTAGTATTTCCAAAAGGAAATAGAAAAATCATAGAGTTCTCAGAGCAGGGGCCAGAAAATATTAACAGGATTATAGCTTCTCACTTATGCTGATATATATGATAAAAGGTACCAGAATAAAAGAAGTAAGCTGAATATATTAAATCTGGAAACATTATTGTGCCAACCTTAGCCTTTGTTCCATTATCCAGGATCTATTTTACCAAGTGGAAAAATAAAAAATAGAAGTAACACAAAAACATGTGTTGTGGTACTTGCTAATATTAATGGAATACAATAAAATGTAAGAACTACCTAAGTTCCTCAACAACTGGGAGTTCAGGGAGTGGTTATTGTTTAAAATTACTATCTGTCTTCTAACATTATTTTAGAAAGAATTATTTTTCCCCATTCTCAAAATAATGTTGTCCCATTATGCATTTAATTACAGCTTCCAATTCATCAGTAAGGATTTCAAATATAATGCATTTTGAAATAAGGCTATAAACAGACCATATGATTCAGTCAAGTGAAAGAAGAGATGTTTAAATTAGATTTCCTAATGTACTGGTATAGTCAATGTGTGTTTTTATTTTTATTTTTTATTTCATAGAGGAAATGATGCTTAAAACAGAATTGAGAGGTAGAAGATTTTCTAGTCCATTGATTCTCAAGCATTTTTTAAACCTTTAAAAGCCTTTATTCAAAAGCAATTTCAAAAAGAATTCCAATAAAATAAAGTTGTTCTAGCTGACATGTAATTTCCTATAAGATGGCTCTACTCCTGCTGTCTTTCTTATCTCCCTGTCCTCAGAACCCTTTTCTAGTTTCACCAGCTCCTATTCCCACTTGCAAACTAGTTGGCACTTTCCCAGGTGCCGGTCTTAACCCTTTCTGTTTGCTTCCCTTGAAATCAATTTCTCAAGAAAACATGTTTACCCTCACCCCTACTTTACATCCCTAGTGTGTGCTCTAGCTTCAGAACTTCAGAAACATATAGAAACCTTCCCACTATTTATTGTTTGTGCTTCTAATTCTTCAGTCCATAGACAGCATGTCAGGGAGCTTCTCAGAGTGTGTGAATAGCTGGAGAAATAGAAATAACCAATTATTTATTTGAGAATTTTGTTTAATAAAATAAAAGTTAAAGAGAAAGAAACCAAACATTCCCTAGAAGAACAAAATTTAGAAGATTCAAATTTATAAGACATCTTCTCTGTAAAATAAAATGTTAATATTCATGATACTACTTTGGGTACACTGGTGTTTTCCTGTGGCTCTGTTTTGACAGTCTCTGATTTTCCTTCCTAAATCATAGGAGTCAATTCAGATTTTGCCTGTCCACAGCTTTCAGACATCAGTAGATTCTGTTTACACAACTGAGATAGTAGTACTAAAACATCATTCATTATGATTCTTATGGAAATAAAGCACCTCTAAAAGTTCAGGCCCAGATGGACTATGCCTGGCCTTTCACTGGAAAAACGTGGACTACCTGTGGAAGGTGAACCACTGTTCCTACAGTTAGGTGGGCATAGCTTGTCTTCCTTCCTAATGAAGCATGCCACGTTCCAGATAACTAGCTTTGCTCATTCCTATGTAGTTTGCTTTGATCAAAAGTGACAGGAATACAGCTTTAATTTATAGAGGAATAGATAATCACAAGCATGTTTTCTTACACTAGTTATTTAACTGAATCTCTCAACTAACCTACCAAACATCATCATGTCAAGTATTATTGTCCCAATTTGTTAACTAAGGAAACTGATACCCACTAAATCGGTGTTAGGATTTAAAGTCTAAAGGTTACGTCCACTGTTGCTGAACTCTGGTCTTGAAAATTACATTTCATTGTGTCACATGGAACACAGTTATGAAGGAAATTCCATGGGAGGGGGGACATAAGTGTCCTTGAGAAATTCTAAAACATATAACTAGAATAAAATTATAAATTAAATGTAAGTGAAATTTAGCTGATATTCTAGACAGTTTCCATGAGCCTTCAGCTTATAGATCCTGCAGGAAATCACAAAGAATCTTGAACATTTGACTCCTACACACTTAAAGCTGGTCCTATGCAGGTCCATAGAGATGACAGTTTCATTCACTGCTCTTATTTCCTGGATTACTGTCATTGATATCAATTTTCAAGAAAAAAAGAATACAAGGAATAGATTAGCAGAACATTGACAACTGCTTTGCCTCTACAGGTTTTTTTTAATGTAATACGTATAGATTGTTAAATAACTATATTGACTTTAAAAATGTGATAATGTCACTAAATGTGGTTATTATAATCCTGCACATACAGAAGAGACATATGAGTTGTGTAGTAGAGCAAGGTAACTGTAATAAATCATGTTTGCACTGATTTTGGGAAAGGTTAGAAATATGTCTATAATCTACATGGCTAATGCTAGTATATGGATCTACATGAAGAAGAAACTTCATCCATTGACAGAAAAGATAGTCAAAAAACAAGAATGTGTGTAAAAATAAATTTTCTAGGTTACACACTGGTCATTTATTGCTTTTGGAAAAAAGTTCTAGACATACAGAAATCCATAGTAAATACAGAATTGGATTGGAGCCCAAACATAAATCATGTTTCCTGAAGTGTAACTATAATTTTCTTGGTAAAATGATGATAAAATTCATATGAAGTCAGGAGTGGTGATACACACCTATAATCCCAGTGACTAGGGAAGCTGAGGTAGGAGGATTGCAAATTCAAAGCCAGTCTCAGCAACTTATCAAGGCCCTAAGCAACTTAGTGAGACCCTGTCTCAAAATTTAAAATAATAAACAAAAAGGACTGGGGATATCACTCAGTAGGTAAGCACTCTTGGGTTCTATCCCTGGTACCAAAACAAAACAAAAGTGAAAAAATTTCTTATCAAGAACAACAGGAGTTACAGGAGTTATGAAAGGAAACAATATACATATGTTGTAGTGTCATGAACATAGAACATTTCTTCTCATGTACTAGACTCACCAAAGTTCAAGCAACACATGTGTAGTGGAGGAGTGGGTGGGGAGAGAGAGGGAGAGATGATAGTGTGGGATGTGGGAAATCAATAATGTAACTTACTCTTTACTCCCCTGAGAAGCCAAACAATACTTCTTCTGCAATCATTTAATTCTGGAAAATGTACAATCATATATGTGTGTGTGTGTGTGTGTGTGTGTGTGTGTGTGTATTATATAGAGAGAAGGAGAGAGGGAGAATTTTTATCTGTTATAGTGGGAAATATAGAAGAGTCAAGAGACTGGGGTGTGGGTGATATGGGGGTGATTCTGGATTAGGATCAGGGGCATATTGTATTGTTACGATGTATTCATTTATGATTGTGTAACAACACAACTCCTTGATAAAATTTAAAAAGAATTTCTAAAAAGTTTCTTTTTTAGAATAGTTTTAGATTTTCAGAAAAGCCCAAAAATATAATATAGACGGTTCCTTATACTTTGGGTCCAGGCAGTACGTTCCCCTATTTTCAGTAGATGTTGGTACATTGTCACAATTAGAGTACCAATATCAGTGCATGGTTATTAACTAAAACCCATGTTAGTTTTTATCTGTTTTTCCCTCATTATGTATTTTGCAGAGCTATCCATAAAAAGAAATTAATTGATGTTTTCCTTATAATTTGACTATGGTTAGAGGTTTGGGGGAGGGGGAAAATGGAAGGAAAGTAACGTCCCAATCATATTATGTCAAGGGTAATACTATCGACAAATTTTATCACTCTTGATGCTAATCTTTTTTTCCTGGTTGAGGGACTATTTATCAAAGTTCTCCTCCATAAAGCTATTCCTTTCCTCAATTCTATAACAATATAGTATACTCTTTGGAAGGAAATTCATATACATAGCACACTCTTCATGAGTGTGTTCCACCTCTTGAGGAAGAACTATTTCTAAAATTTATGTAATTCTTCTGCATGTGAAAGTTGTCAGTTTTTCTCCATATATTCATTTATTGTATATAGATGCGGAATCAGGAACATCTGGAGTTATAATCCAATAAGAACTTATTTTGTTGCTCAGATTGTTCAAACTTTGGTCTTTGGGATCTCAGTTGCCTTCTATGTTTCTCCCCATCCTCCCTTCCTTAGGACATTCCTGAATCGATGTGAGTTTCTTCTCAGTTTGCTTTTAGAACTTTCCGGCTATCTGGAATTATAAGATTCTCCAGGCTTATCTGGGATAATTCTTACCTCCATCTTTAAATAAACCATTTTGTCAAAGCAGGAAAACAGTTTGGAATTTTATTTTTTTTAAAATAGAAATGTATGGATTCAAATTCTGACTCCACACCTATTTATGACCTTAGGCAATATATTCAGCAACTGTCAGACTCAATTTTCCTCTCCATAAAAATGAGAATACTACTAATCTCCAAAGATTAGGTCTAAACAAGAAAATAAACATTAACATCCAGTTCCTAGCATTCATATTTTAAAAATGTCAATTCACTTTTCTTTCTCCATTTTGATGCCATTTAGCAAACCAACCTAATTCTTCCTGTCTGGTAGCCTTCATTAAACACTGCCCAGATTCTACCAGCTGAAGAGGCTTTCAAAACAACTGCCTTGAATAGTCACTCAGTTACTGGCAATTTAGGGATGTCTCTGTCTATGCATCAACTCACATTTAAACACAATACACGTATGGAAAAAGATGCAAGCACACATTCCTTTTGTAACATTTCACATAATTGTAATAATAATAATTCACATAATCTGACCTTAGTATGAAAAACATACTTGAAAGATATCACAGCAGCAATTTTGTGACCTTAGTATTTTGACTGGCTATTCTAGAGAAAAAGAAAAAGAAAGTATTTGTCAAAATGAGTAGTTACCATAACAACTACATGCAAGTTGATTTTTTGGCAATCACTTCATCATTATTTTAGCATTTCAGTTTCCATGACAACCAAATGCAGTTTGCATTATCTCTAAATACACTCCACAGGTATTTTTCCTTCAATGAATCAAGGTCTTTCACTTTATACTAAAAAGATTGAGGTTGTCTGTACACAATTAATGTAAAATTTATCAAAGACAACTCTTTATCATGAAAAAAATGATCAAACTAATACAGTAACATTGTGAATACTTCTCATTTCACCCTTGATATTGTATATGAAGGAGTTTTAAGAAAATATGCCAGAAATGATCAAAAGAAATTCATCTACTTTTTCTAGCACAAGTCAAATATAAAAGAAAAATGTATTTAGCTCCAAGAGTCAGACCCCACCCTGGGTTGACTTTAGCTTGTATGTTTATAGCTAATGTTTCAGTCACTTAGAGACATGAGGCATGCAATTCTTATTCATGTTTTTTGAATGGCTGAACTTATTAATTTGAAAAGTTCAGTTCACTTATTGACAAAGGCTTTAGTTTGTGAACCTATTTCTTTTGACATCTGTTAAGGCGTGGGTATGCATGTCTCCCAAAAGCTCTGTGTTAATGCAGGAATACTCAGAGGTGAAATTATTAGGTTATGAGAGCTCTAACCTAACTGTTTCATCCTAGTTTGAATGTACGAATTGGGTGGTGGTAACCACAGGCAGGGGGGAATGGCTAGAGAAAGTGCTCTGGAAAGCTTCATTTTTCCTTTGACTCCTTACATGTGTGTTTTCTGCCCCCAACCTCCCTCATTCCCTCCCTCCTTTTCTGTTCTCCCTCCCTCTCTCTTACTGTCCACCATAAGCTGAGCACCTTCCCTCTGCTGCTGCACCTTTCCACCATGATGTTCTACCTCACCTCAGTGCAATGGAGCCACCCAACCCTGGACTGAACCTCTGAAACCACAAGCCAAAATAAAATTTTCCTCCTCTATGTTTTTCTGGTCAGGTATTTTAGTCACAATGATGAAAAGCTGATTGTCCTAAGTAGAAACTTCATTTTTTCCCTCTAATATTACCATTCCTACTTTATTTTTCTCTTAACATGTATTTTTCTTCTTTCTCTCCTTCCATTCTCCTCTTTTCCTCTTTCCTTTCCTCTTTCTTCACCTTTTCTCTCTTGACCTGTGAGCCCCCATGTTTTATAGCAGTAGTAACAGTAATAGCATGAGAAGTACAGCAGATGAGGGATGAAGTATTCAATAACACCTTTTCAGAGGATTAAAGTGCTACTTGGGATAAACCTCAATCAAAGTTTCTCAAACATTCACATAAAAGTACTTCACAGTAAAAGAAAACTGAATTGTGGCATTTATATTCCAATCCACTTCTGCTTTGGCATTCAAAATTATTTAATTCCAAGGGTGCATTACTATGATAAACAAGCTCTATAATGTACTAGCAAGTATACAAAAAGTACATGACTCCAATTCATCAATCACAAAAAATAAAAAATTATTGTTCAGTATCCTATTTTTTGTCCATACATGTTTTCAATACAATATATTAAAAGGTCTACCTAAATATAAATCTAAAAAAAAATCCTTTTGAAGATTCTATAGCTAGTACCTTGTCTGGAATCAGCTTAGTACTAATTAGCAGTATCAATGATAATTGTCATTTTTTGAGCCCTTGATAACCCAAAATCTGAAATAGCATGCATAACATTAAGAGTGGAAGCAGTCAGGGTCCAATTACACAATTCAATTACTTTCATTGTTGTCAACTTTACCTTCAGTAAGGTCCTCAGGAATTTATATTTCCATTTTAAGTTTTCTTCAGAAAAATCTTTCCTATGGAACAGGTCTTAACCATTCACATTACTTTCACTTTTAATCTAATAACATGGGGAAAATATTTGATTATTATAGAAAATACATAAATGTAGGCAATAGCAGATAATATATCAAACTTGTTTTATATATTATAGATAAGATATTATTTCAGCTGCAGAGAATGCAGCAGTGATTTAAGTAAAACAGAGGTCTTGTACTGTCACATAATAGCATGCTTAATAGGCTGTAGTACATGTGGTCATTCAAGGGCTTTATTGTTTTGCCTTTGTTGGGATGTCATTCTCATCTGATGTTACAGACTGCGTGGCCATTGTGCTGGTGTTCCAGACATGATCAAGGCAGGCATGAGAAAAGCACGTATCACCTTTTCAGGATAGAATTAGAAATTCTATATTTCACTTCTGCTTTCAATCTGTTTTCTAGAAATTGTCTCTTGATGATATCTCCAGAAAGGTCAGGAGTGCTGGTAAATGTGTCCGATTGCTCACTTGACTACTAAAAACATTAGATTCCTTTCCTGTGAGGATGAAATGGTGAATGGATACCAGGAGACATTCGCCAATATCTGTGAATTTCCGTTCTCACTATAAAGTCATTTATATGTATTTCTAATTTCCCAAAATTCAAAGATGTACAAGAACCTAAGACACAAGTATGACTTGAAATTTTCTAACACACTGTTGGTGGAGCTATAGACCGGTACAGCCCCTCTGGAAAGCAGCGTGGAGAATCCTCAAAAAACTAGGGATGAGCCCACCATATGATCCTGCTATTCCACTTCTGGGTATTTTTCCAGGGGATTTAGAATCAGCACATTATAGTGACACAGCAATATCTATGTTCATAGCAGCTCAATTTACTACTGCTAGATTATGGAAACAACCCGGATGTGGTACATATACACCATGGAATTTTACACAGCAATTAGAAATAATGATATTGCAGCCTTTGAAGGCAAATGGATAGCTATGGAAGAAATTATGCTTAGTAAAATCAGCTTAACCCAGAGAACCAATGGTCGAATGTCTCCACTCATCTGTGGAGGCTGGAATTAGACCCTGGCCATTGAGAAAGGTGGGCTATTATCATGTGTTAGGTCCAGATAAGGTGAAATGTTATACAACCTATTAGTTTTTTAGAGATTTTGTGGGTAAGGGAAGGGAGAGATAAGGGTGGGTAATTGGGGGGTACTCCTGGGGGTAAATCTAATATCAAAAAACTGTGCACATTTTATATTATTTTGTTAAAACTTGTGTGGTTGTTCAAAAATAAAGGGGAAAAAAAAGAAAAGAAATTTCTACTGCTCCGAAAGACAGAGCCTTGATCTACTCCTAGCTGGTGTCTTTGTGATTAAGTGCTCAGGAATCATTGACCAACTGCCTAATTAGAAGAAGTGCTCCAAACCATCATTTTGTTTTATCCCTCAATCTGTAATTTTCTATTTTCCCTACTCACTATTTCAGGAACAAGTATTTTGTTGTTCTTTTTGTTGTGCTTTATGACTTGCACAAAAGGAAGATAATTGTTTCATTGAACAGAAGCATTAACTGTGGTTTTTGTGGTCTGCTTGTTTCCTTAATGGAATTTTCCATTTAATTATTTTCTTTCCTCCAATTTACCTTTTCTTTCTCACTCTCTATCCCTAATACACACACACACACACACACACACACACACACACACACACACACACATGTGCATATACATGCATACATCTATAGTCATTAATGATGATAGTTATAATTTTAATTGTTATATTATCAAATGAATCTACACAGAAAAAAATAAGTGTTTGTACTTTAATAAGCCTAGTATGTGAGTCCCAAAGTTGTCCGCAAATGAAATGTTAATTTGTCCATTTTCTTCATTGCCAGCTGTTACATTCATGTGTAGTAACACTAACATTTTTTCAGTCCATTTGCTATAGGATAATGAAGTATGAGAGTAATAACTTAGAATAAGTCCAAATTTATAAATTCCTTAAACTTAAATAAGTAAGAATCTATACATTGGAAAAATAAGTTTGCAAAACATGCCATAGAAAAATATCAAGGCTAAACCTCAGCTCTTTATGTACTCCAAAATAAGGAGAAAGAACTCTAAACACTATGGACTTGTAGACAGAGTCTATCACAACCAGTGCTTGATTTTAGCACTTGAAGTGTGATTTTAGTAGTTGATACGGTACCAAGAGTGACCTATCTTCCTAACATCTGGTGGGAAAGTTGCTATCTTCTATGTATTCTTCAGAGAAAATAAGCAGGAATCATAGAAGTATAGATTAATTTAAATATCAAAATCACATTTAGACTTCTAGATGTAGCTTTCAAATAGTTATTCATTAAAAAATATACTTGGAATATTTTAGTATGTTCAAGAAAAAGTGATGTCAGCTTTTCAAAAAAAAAGAAAAGAAAAGAAAGAAATAACTTGAGTCAGGGATTCACATATACATGAATTAGTGTGAAAGTACAATTCAGAAGCAGCCTTCAGAAGAGTTAGGCATGTGGGAGCTGACATCACTTTTTCTTGAACATACTAAAATATTCCCAGTAGATAATTTTTTTGAATGAATCACTGCTTGGAATCTAAGTACGTAGGACATTTTCATTCAATCAGCCTTGAAGGAAGCACCTCGTACTTGTGACCAGTGTGCTAAATGAATGTCTAATATCTCACAAGGTAGTATCAGTGAAAAATTGGTGTTGATATGAGGCTTTTTTGATATGTCTTCAAAAGATATAACAATAGTGACTTCAAATTCAAATTGTTCTTCAATTCTTTTTACCTATAAATTCAAAACCCTGATTGCAAATCTTTATCACATAAATCTTATTTTTCTATTTACAAATGTAGTAAATTTAAATAATTACTTCCAAGAGAACTTTGAAAAATAAGTGGCTCTTTTTATAAATGCTATTAAAGATATTCTACTATTTCAATCATATTTACAAATTTTATTATGTGAATTCCTATTGTCAATGACTTTGCCTGACTTAATAAACAAAACCTTCTAGGTTATAGGACTAAACGATTCTTATAAATTAAAAAAAGTCTGTAAGTAAGGCAAATACAAAGTTATCACATATTCCAAAACTATGCACAAACTTTGTAAGATTTAACTTAAAACCTTAAGACTATATTGATTGCTCACTTATATACTTTAAATTGAACTTATAAGCTTATTATACTAATAATATATCAAATTCAGTTAAAATGTGTAAATACATGAAATTAAAAATGTTTATTACATGTCTTTCTAAAATTAAAATAGTAATGCTAATGTTTTTCTTTTCTTAATTGTTTTTTTCTTAATTTTAAATATATTGGAACTGAAACACACACTCATTATGGAAGAAAATTATCATCTTGGTTAAGTGAGGTATAGTATCTTTAGCATCAGACAGAACTATCAACCTCCAGAGATTTGCCTCCAAGCTTTGCTAATCAGGCTGAGTTCTTTTTAATACCCATTATATCATTGACTTCAATCTTTAAAATTATTTAGTCCTAAAGTTACACAGTCTGCTTTTTAATTTTAAATATCATCTGAAATATTTTGAGCATTGAATTTTGTGGGTATTAAAAAAGCTCTCAATATCTTCCTACCTAACTCTAAAACTCTTTGAAGTTGGTAGAATTCTGGGTTATGTCTGTTTTTTTCTTCTCTTTTAAGTTATAGACTTGAGTCTTGAGAGTCTGCATTCCTCTGTGTACTTGAGCCCACACAATTCTTTTGTATATTTAAAATAATTTTCAGTTAATTTTGGATAGTTTGTTTAGTTTTACTTGACTGTGGACACAATTTACAAAGTCCCTTCATGGACAAGAAAGTTTTATAACAGACTATTTCACACTCAGAAAGTATTCATGCCTTGATGTTCTGAAAATCTTTCTCCTTCAATTTTTCAACCATCAGTCTATTCATTTAGCTACTGAACATTTACAAAACCCCTCACTTCCAGTGAATGTCTTTTCCCCAGGGATAAATCAAGTAGTTGAGAATTTATCGCCTCTTATTTAATAGGCACATGTCAGAAAATAATGACCCCATTCTCTCATCTACAGAATGGGAATAATAATGAATATACAACTCTGCACAAGGCTGAGCAGAGAGTCAGTCTTGAATAAAGAGTAGAGCAAATGCTCTAGAGTTCTTCAGAAAGCACTGCACACTATGTGACAGAAGTAGGTTCTTGGGAAACGGCATGAGGATCACCTCAGGTTTTAATGAACAGTCAGGAACATATATTAGGACATTTGTTATTTGATGATGGGGATGAACGTAAAACATTGCATATTTAGTCTCTGCATTTTTAAAAAGTGTAGTTTGGAGCACCATGAAATTTATCTATGGACTGAAATAAAGCAAAGGGTTCATTAATATATACCCCTTGAGTATCCTCTACTCATCAATAACTCAGCACTATTCTAGAGGCTGAACATACAGTAATGAACACAACAGACAGAATCCTTGCTGTCATGAAATTTCATTCTGATAGCTACCATCTCCAGACAACTAGGGTAGAAAAGAGAACAAAAGGAATTTTTAAATGCTGTAAAATGTGAAATAGGTTTCTCATACCTGACATAGTCCCCTGCATGGGAGGAATCATCAGTAGCCATATGTCCTCATGGTGAGTGTGAGCCATCTGAGAGCATCCTGCATTGTTTCTTATTTTGTTTTTAGAGGAATCCTAAGAAATTTCTACATATTTTCACTTGAAGAATGTGCCTTTCCACTATTTACTACAAATATCACAGAATAGTATCTAGTGTGATTGAAAAAAGCTAATGCAGCTACATAACATAGTGCACTACAACCTGCTCTCAAAGGTACACACCTTTGATAAAGTTTTACTTTAAGTGCTGCATTTTGAGGCATATTGAACTGATATCTTTGATTTTCATAGAGTTTTTCTTAAGACTTCTGGGTAAATGTTTGAGGTCATCTGATGACTGGTCACTTGATTTGCTAGGATTTATTTATAAAATTTTAATGTGCCCTGAGATGTATCAAAATGGATTAGAAGTGTCATAGTCTAGCTTTGGACCCTTCTCATATGGTATGTACTCAATATCATTGATAAATAGACTTGTATGGTTCTTATCTGCACAATATGCCAGTGTGTGTAGCTAAGTCCTAGATGTTCCAGAGTTTCCATCTCTGTATTTTTCTGGAGAATTCACAGACCCCACATGTTACGAATGCCACTTACATTTCTATTTTTTTAATTTCTGTGATTTATAGGGATTCAATCTCATTGCCCACTGCCTTTTCTTAGTTGATTTTAAATTTCAAATCTTGTCCAGTGAGGAAATTTTGTTGCAAAGCTTTCTCATAAATTCCACATGCAAGGTTTTTCTTGCCACATCAGAACAGAAAAAATCAAAACTTATAGTGTTAACAGCTCTATTATACATACACCATGGAAATTGGTAGTTTAATTTGTAAAGTTTAAATTCCATAAGTGAATCAAATTGACATGGTCTCAGAAAAAAACAGCTCATGGGGCTGGAGCGGTGGCTCAGCGGTTACAGCGCTTGCTCGGCATGCGCAAGTACGCGAGTTCAAACCCCAGCACCATGTAACCAAATCTCAGAGCAACGAAAGCCATGTGAAAAAACTAAATAAAAATTGATTTTCTCTGTCTCTCTCTCACTGTCCCCTCTTTCTTTAAAAGAAGAAGAAGAAGACGAAGAAGAAGAAGGAGGAGGAGGAGGAGAAACAGCTCATGAATGTTCATGACAGTATTATTTGGAATATCCAAAAACTAGAAATAACATACATGCTCATTAACAGGTGAATAAAAAGACAAAATACTATTTATGCAGATGACAGACACTGCTTGGCAATGAAAATGAATAAATTATTGAAATGCACAAGCGCCATAGATGAATTGCAAAATATGATAGGTGAAAGAAGTAAGAGAAAAACAGATACATATCCAATAATCCCACTTACATAAAATGCAAACTAATTATAATGACACAAAACAGATCAGTGTTTACCTGGGGCAAGTGGTTCAGGGAGAGATCAAATGCAAAGGAGCATGAGGTGTCTTTTGAGGGCAAGTGGAGCACCACTGTTCTTTGATTATAGCGATGGATTGGGGGATGTGTACATGTATACATCAAATTGTATACTCAAAATAAAGAATTTATACATAAAATTATTCCTTAATAAAATTAATAAGAAAAATAATTTCTTATTAGAAAGGGAGAAGGGAAAAAAAGCATATAGAGATAATCTAGATTAATATTAGAATTATTTTCAAAATTATATTCTCAATTTCATTTGTGCTTTAAATGATGAAGAAAAAGGAATTTAGAGTTTAATCTACAGGAAGTACTATTTAAATACTTTTCTCTCTTTCACTTTAAATGCATGCGCACACACACACACACACACAAACTTGGTGTTTTAAATTTCAGTTGCAAAGAACACTTCTGCTATTCTCTTTATGGTACAAATTTAAATTCTAAAATCAAATCTGGGCAATTTATAAGGAAGGTGACATTTGTAAGAAGGTGAAATTTTGGTGTTTTTCTAGATTTCCAATTTTGTTTATTTATTTTGATACCAGAGATTGTACCCAGGGACACTTAACCATTTAGCCACATCTCTAGACCTGTTTTTTATTGTTTGTTTATTTTTTGTGTTCGTTTTTGCTCATGTGTGTGTGCATCTGTATGTGTGTGTACGTGTGAGACAGTGTCTCAATAAATTACTTAGGGCCTCACTAAATTGCAGAGACTGGCTTTGAACTTGCAATGTTCCTGTCTCACCCTCCCAAAGCACTGAGATTACATGTATGCACCATTGTGCCCTGCCTTAGATTTCCAGTTTTTGAATTTCACATCTGTATTGATTGCTGGTTTCTATGATACTTAAAGACGTTAATTATGCTTTCAGAGAGGATCAAGCAAACAATCCAAGATTTCCCCACAGCCTGGTGTATTGCCTACCACCAAGGACAACCCTTTCCCACTAGCCAGAGTTTGACATGATCCTTGCAGGATTTAGCCCACTGAGTGAGTGTTAGTGAAGATAAAGTTAGCATTTTGAATGACAGCTCTTCAGAAAATGCATTCCTCATTATGCACATGAGGAAATCAAAGGTTCTTTTCAGGGTCTACAGCTAATCGCGGGTCACTTTTTGAGCAGAGAACAAGGAAAGATTTGGATGGTTTTCCAGTTGCTTCTCTAAAGGCAGGTGCTACACCTGGCAAAATTTTGCACCTGTCACAGATGCAGGAATGTTCTGGAGGGCAGAGTCACATCTGTGTGGTGAAAATCTTCCTATAGGTGATATGTACAAGATTTTTATAATAAACATCCTAACTTTTCTCTAGGTTAAAAGATTTCATATCTTCTCATTAGGAGATATGCTTGAATTGCTGCCTTCTTTGACAAAACAGTAAAGCAGAAAACTCCACTCAATGTTCTTTCTGCTTGGTGTTCTTAAGGCTGATTCATCCCAGATACTTCGGTGACTTGCTGTCTTACCTCACTTAGGTTCTTGTTAAAAAAGGGAACTTTGTGGCAAACACTTATGAACTCTTGTTTAAAACTGAGGCATACCCAAATCCACCAATTGCCCTACACACACACACACACACACGCACACGCACACACACACATCCTATACTCACTATGCCCCTTCTGGGTTAAGATTTTATCCATAATATGAAAAACTTTATATTTTACTCAGTCATTTATTTTCCATCTTTCCTTCTCCTTCCATCAACTTCCACAGGATTTTTTTTTTAATTTTTTTACTTCTGTATTCTTGAGGTTCAGAGGAGTTTTTGATACACAGTGGACAATAAGTAAGCAGTGATGGACAGAGAAATGAATGAATAAATAACTATGGTACACAAGCTCAGAGAGGATAAATCCAATATACAAATTGGAGCAAAATTCATTTTAAAAACTGTTAAAAGTAGGCAGGAAGAGTTTTCCTTAATTTCTTTCGGAATTTTTCCATGAGCCCGAGTGAACCGAGAATTTAAATTTCCATACCCCAATATTTGGAACAATAATTTGCCAAACTATTCCAAATATTGTTCCAGGAGATCTTGATATGTTTGTTACTAAAAGCATTTACAGATATATTACTCAGATAAACATTGTAAAAGAGGAAAGATTTATTTTGGTTGATGGTTTCAGAGACCTGCGTCCATGTTCACTTTGCTATATTGTTTTAGGCCTTCACAGCACAATGCACCACGGCAGAAGAACAGGGTGAAGAATGTCCACCTTATGGCAACCAGGAAGGAGAGAGAGAGAGAGAGAGAAGGAAGAAGGAGGATGAGGAAGGGGGGGAAGGTGGGACCCAGTTTCCCAACATTCCCTTGAGAGGCATGCTCACAAGGACATAGCATCCTTCCATGAGGCCTCACCACCAACAGCCTCCTCCCAGTAGTGTCACAATCTTTAACACATGGGCCTCTGGGAGACATTTAAGATCTAGACCCTAGCAATGGATAAACAGATCTCAGAGTGTAAATTATATTTACTTTCTAGATGAATATAAATCACATTGTTTTATGGAGAGCACTGAGAAATCCTGCAATAAAGTCAAATTTATACAAGCACTTAAACAAATTGGTTTTAATTTTATTTAACACACTTTCCCAAATCTATTTGGCCATAGTACTTTCTTGTACTTTGAAACATCTGTTAACATTACATCAGTCAATACCAGTTAGCGAAGCACAGTTGAAGAAATTCCAGCACAATTCCAGCTAATCACTATGAAGAAAATGAAAATTGACTTTAGTCATTAAGAGTTCAGAAGGTATAATACCAATATACTTTTTCGATTTTGAAAAGGTTTGCTCAAGAATTAAATTGGGCCAAACCAGAAGTGAATCATAATAATGAGTTAAAGAGGACAAATATTTCATGGAACCACTACGTGCTATGGATTTATACTCAAGATTTAACAATGAAATTAAATAGACTTCAGGCTAAGTCCTTGCAATCAATGACTCTCATTTAGTGTAGCTTTAATAAAGGATTTTGAAATAAAATATATAATACAAAAATAAAATTGATAATACATAGTTAAAAACTTAGAAAATGGAGTAAGTACACTTATAAATAGTGAACAGATTTTTATAAATTTTGGAACAACTACCCTTTCATTCAGGGTGGTATGCCTACTAGCCACAAAAAATTACTTGCTGATTAATTATTTTTACATTTTAACATTAAAAGTAAGTTCATTCCAACATAGGTAAGAAATAAGGGAATATTTTGACAATTTGGAGCTAAAGTCTTTCTAAACATAGTAATAGACAAAGATTAATAAAAATGAAAGGTGTATCTCTTTTAAAAATTGTATTAAAATATCTTTAAAGAACGACATAGGTATCTTTATAGGGATAGCATTAAATCTATATAAAGCTTTTGGTAGAACGGCCATTTTATTATATTAATTCTGCCTATCCAAGAGCAAGGGATATCTTTCCATCTTCTTAGGTCATCTTGGATTTCGTTCTTCAATGTTCGATAATTTTCATTGAAGAGATCTTTGGTTTCCCTTGTTAGATTAATTCCCAAGTATTTTATTTTTTTCGAAGCTATTTTGAAAGGGACTGTATTCCTGAGTTCTTCTTCAGTC
>PVKS010007135.1:0-74555 GCA_004027875.1 Aplodontia rufa | reverse complement strand
AATTATTAACAGTCGGGGGTATGGGAGGTGGGGGCAGGTAGTGGAGTGCAGGGAGAGTGAGGAATATCATCATTTTTTAGCTTTATAGGGTACTGAATTGGGGCTCAGCAGTTTCAGCGCTTGCCTTGCATGTTCAGTGATGCGATTTCAAACCCCAGCATCACATACACAACGAAGTATCAAAGTAACAAAAAAAAATAAAAATAAAAAGCCAAATGAAAAGCTGAATAAAATTGATTCCTTCTCCCTCACTGTCCCTCTCTCTTAAAAAGAAAATACAGTACTGTATTGCTAGAGTTTTAATGGTGAGCATGTATTATTTTTATAACTTAAAAAATATGTTTTTAGCAAATTCCAAAATAGTAGGGGTTCATGTTGTACATGCATGAGTAAAGTCAGCGAAATCCCACTGATTCCTGTTGATCCGTGTCATTTCTTCCCGAAGAACAGATAATAGAAAGTGGTTTGTGCAGGAACACATGGAACAGTTCAGTTCCCTGGCTTTGCAGAAAGCGGACGCCTTCTAGTCAAAGTGAACTGAGCCTGGGTCTGCAGCAAAAACAGATTCGGCCGAAATTTCAGCCGCAGGCTGGGGACATGTGCTGGGCAGAGCAAGTTTTCTCAGCAGTCCCCTGAAACGATCTGAAAAAGGAGCTTGCCAACTTCAAACCCAGTTTTATTTTCACTTTTACTAGGAAAAAAAAAAAAAAACACACAGGGCTCCCCAGTCTCCTCCCTGCTCCTACTGTTCCCCTGGATCGCAGGTCTGTTTACAAATCACTGGACACCTTTCCACTTCCCAGCACAGCAAATTGTCCCCAAACACAAAGAAACCAGAAGTTCTGGGGCTTGGGGTTCTTTTTAATTTCCATTTTTACAGCCTAGTAATTTTTAAATCATGTTTTCTACTTGGAACACGGATCAGTGGTTGAAAACAGCAGGTCAAAGGGTAAACTTGAAACCAATGAAAATATGAGACTATGGAGGAAAATTCAAAATAGCAATGAGACACAGAGCCATGACAGATGTGGTGTTGACCTTGAGGCCCAACACGTGACCGTGACAGCTCCAAGGGCCAGAGCACTGCCCCAACCACATCTAGTGACCTGGTAGTCAACAGCCCCGGCTGTAATACTGCAGAGTGAGCTGAGGTGGGTTTAGTTTAGTGGCATTACAAACGAGCATATAAAATCATGGTATGAGTCCATCTCTAACCGCAGTGACATTGTAAAAGTATAGTATGCGATTTCTTTTTTGTTGTTGTTGTTTAAGAGAGAGAGGGACAGTGAGAAGAGAGAGAGAATCAATTTTTATTTAGTTTCTCATGGACTTTCGTTGCTCCGACACTTATTTGTGTACGTGGTGCTGGGGTTTGAACTCGCATCCTCGCGCATGCAAGGCAAGTGCCATAACCGCTGAGCCACCACTCCAGCCCCTAAAGTATACAATTTCAAAGAAAAAAAAAGCAAAGTAATTTGACAACATAGAATAGAAGACTCAACTAAGAGCAAGAGAATGAAAAACAAAATCAAAACAAGCTGAAGCTAGAGTTAGTACAGGCAAGGGTGTGGAGGACTTCAACAGAGGTAGGGTTACTCCCCAATTTGCATCCCAAATAGGGAGCTGTTAGGATTTCAATCCAGAACACTCCCCAGAGTCTCATGTTGAAAGCATGGTCCCCGATGCAGCAAGGCTCAGAGGTTCAGAGGTGATCTTTATTTTAATTTTCCATTCTCTTTTTTTTATTTTCCACTTTTTTTTTTTTAAGAAAGAGGCACAGTGATGGAATTGATTTTATTTATTTTTTATGTTGCTTTCTTTTTTTTTAGTTTTTTTTATTAGATGATATGGAGTTACAATTGAGGGGGAAACATTATCAAACATTCCAGAACAAATGAATATATACTTAGTTATCCAGGGCTAATGCCATGTCATGGATGCCCAGCTTGGGTTCCCCATATTGCTATTTTCCCCAGAAGAACCCCTGAGTTAAATGGATATCTCATGCAGATCAGAGATCACCTTCTGAGATGATTCCCCTATATTTGCATCCTCCGGTCTCCTAGGTGATTTTCCTAAGCCCTCCCCCAACCCTGCCCCCCAGCCTAAGCCTCCAAGTATCCTAGGGAGTCATCTCCCTGTTGCGATAAGAATCATACAATTTGAAGTTATTGTTTGCTTAGCCATCTAACATATTACTTCCCCATGTATTCTAGCTTCCACAGATGAGAGAAACCATTCGGCCCGTAAGTCTCTGAGATTGGGATACTTCACTTTGCATAATTCTTTCCATCTCCATTCATTTGATCTCAAAAGCCATAATATCATCTTCTCTAATGGGCAAGTAGTATTCCATTGTATATATGTACCAAAGTTTCCGTATCCACTCATCGAGTGAGGGGTATCTGGGTTGGTTCCATAATCTAGCTATAGTAAATTAGGCTGCTGCAAACATTGATGAAGCCACATCACTATAATATGCTGATTTTAACTCTTTTGGGAAAATACCCAGGAGTGGGATAGCTGGGCCATAAGGTGGTTCCATTCTTAATTTTATGAGAATTCTCCACACTGCTTTCCATAGTGGCTGTACCAGTTTGTAGTCCCACCAGCAGTGTAACAGTGTTCTTCTTTTCCCACATCCCCTCCAGCATCTGTTGTTAGAATTTTTCATTTTTGCCACTGTAACAGGAGTGAGGTGGTATCTCATTGAAGTTTTGATTTGCATTTCCCTTATAACTAATGATGTAGAGAATTTTCTCATATATTTGTGGGATTTCTGGACTTCTACTGGTGAGAAGTTTCTTTTAAGATCCGTAGCCCATTTATTGATTGGATTATTTGTGAGTTTGGTGTTTAGTTTCTTTAGTTCCCTGTATATTCTGGATATTAGCCCTCTGTCCAAGGTGCAGCAGCAAAGGTTTTCTCCCATCTGTAGGTTCTCTCTTGATGCTTTGACTAGATCTTTAGCTGTGTAAAAACTTTTTAGTTTAATTGCATCCCATTCATTTATTCTTGACTTTACTGCTTGAGCCATGGGAGTTTTGTTGAGTTTTGCCGACTCCTATGTCCTGTAGTATTGACCCTATTTTTTTTTCTAGGAAGTTTAAAGTTGTTGGCTTAATATCCAGATCTTTGACCCATTTTGATTTAATTTTTGTGCAGGGTGGAAGATAAGGATCCAGCTTCAGTTATCTACACGTGGCTATCCAATTTGTCCAACACCATTTGTTGAACAGGCTATCTTTCTTCCACACTATGCTTTTGCCCCCTTTATCAAATATCAAATAGTTAAAGATATGGGGGTTTGTCTCAGAATCTTCTATTCTGTTCCACTGATCATCAGTTCTGTTTTGATACCAATACCATGCTGTTTTTGCTACTATGGCTCTGTAATATAATTTCAGGTCAGGGATTGAGATACCCCCTACTTCTTCCTTCCTGTAGAGTAATGTTTTGGCTAGTCTGGGTCTCCTGTTATTCCATAGGAACTTGAGAATTGCTTTTTCTATATCTGTGAAGAATGCCATTGGTATCTTGATGGGGACCGCATTAAATCTGTATAGGGCTTTGGGTAGAATGGCCATTTTTATTATATTGATTCTGCCTAACCATGAGCATGGAAAGTTTTTCCATCTACGCAGGTCTTCTGTAATTTCTTTTCTTAGTGTTTGATAGTTTCCTTTGTAGAGGTCCTTAATATCCTTTGTAAGGTTTATGTCCAAGTATTTCATTTTTTTGGAAGCAATGGTGAATGGGAGAGATTTCCTGATTTCTTCTTCTGCAGATTTGTTGCTGGAGTAAAGAAATGCTAGCAATTTGCTGGAGTTGATCTTGCATCCAGCTACTTTGCTGAAATCACCTATAAGCTCTAGGAGTTTTCTGGCCGATGTTATTGGGTCTTCTAGGTATAGAATCATGTCATCGGCAAATAGAGATAATTTAACTTCCTCTTTTCCTATACGAATACCTTTGATTTCCTTGTCTTGCCTGATAGCTCTGGCAAGGGTTTCAAGGACTATATTGAACAAGAGTGGGGAAAGTGGACAGCCTTGTCTTGTTCCTGAATTCAGTGGAAATGTTTTCAGTTTTTCTCCATTGAGGATAATGTTGGCTATGGGTCTGTCATAAATGGATCTGACATAGTTAAAGTATTTCCCCTTGATCCCTATCTTTTCCAGAGTTTTGAGCATAAAATGGTGTTGAATTTTATCAAATGCCTTCTCTGCGTCAATTGAGATGATTATATGACTTTTGTTTTTAATTCTGTTTATGTGGTGAATCACATTTATTGATTTGCGCATGATGAACCAGCCTTGTTTTCCTGGAATGAAACCCACTTGATCATGATGAATTACCTTTTTAATGTGCTTTTGTATCTGATTGGCTAAAATTTTATTAAGGATTTTTGCATCAATGTTCATCAGGGAAATTGGTCTGTAGTTTTCTTTTCTTGACCAGTCTTTGTTTGGTTTTGGAATCAGTGTAATATTTGCTTCATAAAAAGTGTTTGGGAGTATTCCCACTCTATCAATTTCCTGGTAGAGTTTGCAGAGGATCAGTGTTAGTTCTTCTGTGAAGGCTTGGTAAAATTCTGCTGTATATCCATCCGGACCTGGGCTTTTCTTTTTTGGGGGAGCTTTGATTGCTGCTTCAATTTCGCTTTCTGTGATAGGTTGGTTGAGGTTTTCAATGTTCTCCTGTGTTAAAGAGGGGATGTCATATATGTCCAAGAACCTGTCCATATCCTCCAGGTTATCAAACTTGGCAGAGTATAAATTTTCAAAATAGGTTCTGATAATCTTCTGGATCTTGAATGAGTCTGTGGTGATATCCCCATTTTCATCTTTGATTTTGTTGATTTGCTTTCTTTCGTTCTTCCTTTTAGTGAGGTTGGCAAGGGATCTGTCGATCTTGTTTATTTTTTCAAAGAACCAACTCTTAGTTTTGTTAATAGTTTGTATTGATTTTTTTGTTCTCAATTTCATTGATTTCAGCTCTGATTTTGGTAATTTCCAGTCTTCTGTTAGCTTTGGGGTTGGATTGTTCCTCTTTTTGTAGTCATTTGAGTTGAAGCATAAGGCTATTTATCTGGTCTCTTTCTAGATTTTTGATGTATGCATGCAGTGCTATAAATTTACCTCTTAAGAATGCCTTCATACTGTCCCAGAGGTTTTGGTATGTTGTTTCCTCATTCTCTTTCAATTCCAAGAACTTCTTAATTTCTGCTCTCATTTCCTCTTTTACCCATCCTTCGTTTAAGAGGGAATTATTCAATTTCCAAGTGTTTGAGTAGCTTCTATTGTTTCTCTTGTTGTTGATTGCTAAGATCATAGCATTATGATCTGACAGAATACATGGGATTATACCCACTTTTTTATATTTGTTAAGATTATCTTGGTGAACTAGGATGTGATCTATTTTAGAGAAGGGTCCATGAGCCGCTGAGAAGAAGGTAAATTCAGCTGTCTTAGGATGGAATATTCTGTAGATGTCTGTTAAGCCCAATTGATTAATAAAGTTGTTTAGATTGGAGATGTCTTTATTGATTTTTTTGTTTTGATGATCTGTCTAGAGTTGATAGTGGTATGTTGAAGTCCTCCAGAATTATTGTGCTGAGATCAATGAGGGGATTAATGTCCTTAAGTATTTTTTCCATATATTTGGGGGGGTTGTAATTGGGGGCATAAATGTTAATTATTGTTATATCTTCTTGATGGACTATCCCTTTTAGTATGATAAAGTGACCCTCTTTGTCCTTTCTGACTAGTTTTAGTTGGAAATTAATTTTGTCAGAAATTAGAATCGCCACACCAACTTGCTTTTTTGGGCCACAGGCCTGGAAGACGTTTTGCCATCCTTTCACTTTCAGCCTGTGTCTATTTTTGGGTGTCAGATGTGTCTCTTGCAGGCAATATTTTGTTGGATTTTGTTTTTTGATCCAATGGGCCAGTCTGTGTCTTTTAATTGGGGCATTAAGTCCATTCACGTTCAAAGTTAGAATAGATATGGGAGGCTGAGTCTCAGACTTTGTAACAATTACAGGAGTTTTGAGTCATCTTGGAAGTCAATTTGTATATAATATGATTATTGACTCACCCTTGTTTAAGGATTTAGGGTATCATTGGCATTTTCTTCTGAATGGAGAACATCCTTGAGAATTTTCTGTAGTGCAGGATTTGTGTTCATGTATCTTGCTAGCTTGAGTTTATCATTGAAGTATTTAATTTCCCCATCACATTTGAAGCTGAGTTTTGCAGGGTATATTATCTCTTGGTGGAAGTTGTTATTTTTCCACACTTCAAAGATATTGTTCCAAGCTCTTCTGGCCTTCATTGTTTGCTCTGAAAAATCCATAATGATCCAAATTGGTTTGCCTCTGAATGTGATTTGGGGCTTTTCTCTAGCTGCTTTTAGAATTCTCTCTTTAATTTCTCTGTTATTCATTTTGTATATGATATGTCTTGGTGAGTTTCTAATTTGATTAGGCCTATTTGGTATTCTATAAGCATCTTGGATGTGATATTCTGGATCAATTGTAAAATGAAGGAAATTCTCGCTTATGATTTCGCTTAAAATGTTCTTGATACCACTTGTTTGCTATTCGGAGTTTTCCTCCAGGCCAATGATTCTCAGATTATTACACCTCATCTCATCAAATATTATTTGAAAGTTCTGATTATGTAACATAAGTTGCTTCTCTTGTTTATTTTCTTTGAGTTCAACAATGTTTAGCCGATCTTCATTTTCTGATGTTCATTCTTCAACGGCTGAAGTTCTATTTTCAGTAGAGTATACTCTGGTGTTGGTATCATCCAGTGAAGATTTGATTTGGTTAACCGTGTTTTTCAATCCTGATAGCTCTGCTACATCTCTTTTCAGAATGTCTATTTCTTTGTATAGCTGATTTTTCATCTCATGGAATTGCTTTCTTATTTCCCTTTAAAAGTCGTCTCTCATCTCTTGAAATTGTTCTCTGATCTCTTTCCTTATTTCATCTCTCAACTCTTTGATCGCATTACTAATCATAATGTTGATACAATATATTTGGTTTTCATCTAGGGCCCCAGCTATGGGATTCTTGGCTGGAGAGCTGTGGGGTTGAGGAGAGGAGTTGTTTCCCCTTCTCCTCATTTTCAGAATCAGAGAATGTGTCTTGTATTTCAACCTTGTTGCTCTTGGCACAGTAATTGGAACTTCTTATGGCTTTGCTTCATTGTGTTGGGGAGCTATTTGGTCAAGACAGACCTAAAGATGCCAGATCTGTCTGCGAGATCTTGAGAGGCATAGGTGTAGATACTAGTCCGTTTCAACTAAAACAGATGTACTAGCACCAATAGTAGCAGTTTTCTTTGAGAGAGCTCTCACAATATATTATGATAGCAAGCAAGTGATCATTTTGAAGAGTGTCTATTTCTTCAGATAGCAGGATCTCAGAGTACAAAGGAGGAAGAGGTTAGCCTTGTGTCGAATCTTTTCCTCCAGCTCCACCGGCAGCAACCAGAGGTGGAGAGGGAGATCCCAGCACCACACAGCCCCTTTGGGAAATGGCCAATATTCAGGCTGGTAGATTCTGGTTTTCTGACCATGTGGCTGAGACCCCAAGACCGTTTTTTGCTGATCAGCCAGCCCTGCCCTCAGGGAAACATCACAAGAACATGTGTAAATTCACAAATGTGAGCAATTAATTCCCAGAGCTTTATTCCAAGTTCATGTAAATTAAGATCAATCAGATCAGGGAGTTTGTGGCCAGATTAGGGTATTTGATTAGGAAACTTGCTCTGTTTCCTCCCCTCTGGGGAAGCTCCCCTCCCCCCAGGTGTGGGGCTGGTCACTCGAGTGCCACAAACTTCCCCCTTTATATTCATTAATGCACTACACTATTCCTTTGGAGTTAAAAAAAATTATTGAGGGGTAATGTTCGCCCACACTGGGAGCTTTGTCCTACTGTGGGAATCCACATGCAGTCCTGCAGCGTGAGGTGATTCTCAGGAGCATCTTGGAGTCACTGCTGGTGGGGTGGTCGCCATCTTGGCTCTTATGTAGCTTTCATTATCTGGTTGCTCCAACACTTCGTTGTGTAGGTGGGGCTGGGATTCGAACCTGTGTCTTCTCCCATCACAGGCAAGTGCTATAACTGCTGAAGCCCCATATTTTTTAAATCGATGCATTATAGTTGTACATGTTGATGGGATTCGTTGTTACATATTCATACATGCACACAATATAACAATATAATTTGGCCAATATTACTCCCAGAATTTCTTCCCTCTCTACTTCACACCCCTTGGTCCCTTTCTTATACTGCTCTCCCACTGATTTTTAGGAGATCCACCCCCTACCTTTGTTTTCCTTTTTCCTCTTTAGCATCCGCATATGAAAGAAAACATACAACCCTTAACCTTCTGAGTTTGGCTTATTTCACTTTACATGATGGTTTCTAGTTCCATCCATTTTCCTGCAAATATCATAATCTCGTTTTTCTTTATGACTGAATACAACTCCATTGTGTATATTTCTTTATCCATTCATCCACTGATGGACACCTAGCCTGGTTCCATAATTTGGCTATTGTGAACTGTGCTGCCATAAACATGGGAATCCATGTATCACTACAGTAAGAGGACTTTAATTCTTCAGGTTAAATACCAAGAAGTGGTATAGCTGGGTCATATGGTGGCACCAGGCCTAGTCTTTTGAGGAGACTGCATACTGATTTCCATAGTGGTTGTACTAACTTACAGCCCCACCAACACAGTGTAAAAGTGTTCCTTTTTTTCTGCATCTTCTCCAGCATTTATTATCATTTGTATTCTTGATGATTACCATTCTGACTGGTGTGAGATGAAATCTCAGTGTAGTTTTAATTTGCATTTCTGTAATTGCTAGAGATGTTGAACATTTTTCTCATTTTTTTTTAGCCATTTGTATTTCTTCCTTTGAGAAATATCTGTTTAGTTCATTTGCCCATTTACTAATTTGATCTTTTGGTGTAAAGTTTTTTGAGCTCTTTATATATTCTAGATATTAATCCAGAAGAGGGCATTTTTTTAAGAAAGAGGGACAGTGAGAGAGAGAGAGAGAGGGAGGGAGGGAATCAATTTTTTACTTGCTTTTTCATGTGGCCTTCATTGCTCCAATACTTCATTGTGTATGTGGTGCTGGGGTTTGAACCTGCATCCTCATGTATGCCAAGCAAGTGACACAACCACTGAGCCACTGCTCCAGCCCCCAAAAGAGGGCTTTTAAACAATGATTGGGTCATAAGGGCTCTGGTCAACCATGGATGAGGCCTCTGAAACTGTGAGCCAAAATAAACTTTCCTCCTCTAAGTTATTCTTGTCAGGTATTTTGGTCACAGTGACATAAATCTGACCTGGAAAAGGTGTTCTTACTGAACCACACTGTTTACCAATGTGTTTTGAATGACTGAGGGGAAACCATAATTAGGAAAACCCAGAAATTAATGATTTGGCCCTTTTATTTGCTCACCACAATGCAAATGAAGGCCTAGGAAGATGTCAATTAGTAAAGTGATTGCTTGAGTCTGATATTTTTTGTAGACAAAAGTATCAACAGTGCCATGACTAAGGGAAGAAAGCTCACTAAGATGAAAAAAGTTTTTTTTTTCCTTCGAAAGGTTAACCCATGATTAATCAAAAAGTGCAAGGCAAAGCTAAGAAATGATCCAGCTGCCATAAAACGCCATTAGAAAGCAGGATGAGGAAAGTTGACCAGGGGAATGAATGCATTTGAAGGTCTTGGCTCATTTGTGTGTGTCAGTTCTCTTGGGTTCAGCTGATGCTTTTAGAACAGTTATTTGTTTGGTTTGGTTTTTGTTTTTTGCTGCAGTAGCAGCAGCAGCACCCTCACCGTTAGCCAATGGAGTGTACAGCAAATGTTTTGTCCTTCCTGATGTCAATAACTTAAAATGTGAATTTACGCTGTTGACACAACCCCACCACCTTAGATGCCTCCTTCTTTCCAATATGGTAAGATGATCCTGGGTCATCTTCCTGCCCACCACCTGGATTCTGTCACAGTTCCTCCATGAGATGGATCGTCTTTAAAAGATCTTTTCAAAGATCATATCATGGTGCTTGCACTGTGATACCTGTTGCTACCTATTTAACTGCTGTTTCTGAACATTTTCAGAGGACAGAGGAAATTCTTTCTGAGATATGGTAAATGATGAGTTCCTACTGATACCTCCAATTCAAGTTTAGAGGTATAGAGTTCTACTTAACCTCATTTTTTCTCTTTCTCCCATATATCTCCATTCTCCCATGCTGAATTCTTCACTCCCAAAAGCAACCAAATAATTGCTTATTTGCTTTATCCTACCATGGCACATGCAAAAGCTTTAAATTAGCAATTCTAATATTACCAACATTTACATAAGCATTAAAAAATAAAGTGTTTTTGTTCTTATTTTCTTTTTTAGTTCTCTTCCTTTATGGGTATATCTTACCAGGAACATACAGTCAAATTGCTAAGTTTCAAAGTCATTATGAAAAGTTCCTCTCAGTGTGATCATACCAATAATGCAAAATTCCCAATGGTCAAATACTACAATTTGACTATCAGGAAGAAGAATAACTGCAATGGAATAGCAACGCATTAAGCATGTTTAAATACATGGGATCATAAAGATACAAAAATGTATATCTTACATTTGCAGGATGCTAGAAAATAAGTCATTATTTTAAAAAGTAGTAACCAAGTCAAGTATATATCTTGCGTTACCTATGTGAACTGTACCTCAGAGTAGCCAAATGGTATGGAAAAGTTTCTTTATAGAAGCATTATAGTTTGGAAATGTAGAGGGACAATTGAAAATCCACCTTTTACACCTGCTGATGAAATGATGGGCCAAGTCCATGTGTAAGGCTGCAATCCCACCCACTAGACTCGAAGGACGACCACTAGCGTAGCACCACCTACGGATAACTGAACCTGTATCTCATCAAGGCTTCAGATCTAAATACCAAATGACAGAAGATCCTGGAGCAAATGATCAAACACCACCACTGGTGAGCAATTAGCAAAACCTCGAATGCCTGAATCACCACAGAGCAAACTGCACAGCTCCTTCAAAAAAGTAAATTGCAAAGGCAGAAGAGAGAGAGAGAGAGAGAGGAGATATTTATAGATTCGAAATTGACTTACATGATACTATCAACCAGTTTCAATGTATGAGTCATATTTGGATCCTGATTTGAGCAAATCATAAATTAGTGTGTACCTGTGTGTATGAAAAGTTTATAATTAATTTTTAAATATGCAACAATTGTGAATAAATGCACACATTTAAATGCCAGTACAGAATAAATATCGGGGTTCTAGCCTCCACCCCCATCTCCAGCTGATTGCTTGACCCTCTACCCTGGGCCTCCTTTCCCAATCAGCACACAAGCTAAGGAGAAATGTGCATGCTATAGGAGCAACTGTTTCATCATCATCCCTCCTGTGCATTGGCATTGCCACCATTCACAGGGAAGTCTTTCTGACGCACAGCCATTTGCAAGAATCACCCTGCCTTTGTGCATGCTGGACTCCTGTTCTAGAACACGCTCGGTTTTGCTGTTTGAACTGTTCCAGCTCAGACCTTCCCTCCAAAAGCCACCCCTGGGCACTCCACAGCAGCTATCTGTCTCTCTTTCTGCTCTCCAGTGCTCACTTCCGCTCCAGCCTCTAAGAATTTGCTGCCTTCAGATATTCTCTTCCAGTCTTCTGAGAGGTTCTGCTCCCCCACCCCCGCCTAAGTGCAGGTTTCTCCTCTCAATTATCCGAGCTACTCATCTAAGGGTCAAGCACAGGAAACTCCCTGTGACTGTTACTGAACACCAGCCGGTGAGCCATTTAACTCTCTCTCCCTTCCAACCCGGAGAGGACCTTCGGACTGGACAAAGGGAGGGACTGCTGATCCAGTGGGAATAGGTGAGCTCTCTTTACACCAAGATAGAGGGAGAGTCGAGCCTCTGCAGAAGCCAAGGGTGGCGAGTTTGACCCCTCTGTCCTACACACTTTATCTGCCCACCCATGGAGTCTCAAGTTCACAACTGCCAGTGATCACGTGGGTAAAGCCCCCCAGAAGTGGGTGGAAAAATAGTCATATTCTAATGGGAGGGGGTGTCCTTAATGTGGAGGTTCTGGGGGTAGGAAAGGAAGTTGGAGAGAGGGGAGTTTAGGACTCAAACAGGAAAGCCAGATCCCCCCAAGGCAGGACAAGCATGATGGCTGGTGCGAGGGTTTTGGCAGGAAGCAGCCTAAATGTCCCACCCTCACCACTCTGAGCTGCATGACCTCAGGGAAGCAGC
The DNA here is from genome assembly GCA_004027875.1 of Aplodontia rufa. Classification (NCBI taxonomy): domain Eukaryota; kingdom Metazoa; phylum Chordata; class Mammalia; order Rodentia; family Aplodontiidae; genus Aplodontia; species Aplodontia rufa. The sequence goes on along the minus strand of PVKS010007135.1, from coordinate 62,235 downwards.
TCCTGTTCCTTGAACTCCAGCTTCCTTGCTGGTAAAAATTCAGCCTCGTGCCTAGTGGGAAGCTATGAGTATGTGATTAGATGCCTGGCAAGTAAAATTTAGCATGCTTAAAGTAGCCCTCAAGCCTGCTATCTCCACTGTCTTTCCACCTTAATTGATGACCTCCCCACTTCTGCACTTGCTCAAGCCCAAAACCTTGGAATCCTTACCTCTCATTGGCTCTGTCTTCTAAATATCTCCAGACTCCAGTACACTCACACCTCCCTCACTATCCACTGGCTCCTGTCACACAGAGGCCTCACTAAATCCCTGCAATAGACAAGTGCCCTGCTTCGAACCATGATCCTTACAGTGCAAATCCATGCACAATGCATAATGCCATCAAATCGCTCCTCTCCTCTCGAAACGCCCCACTCCAGTGTTTGCATCTCAGAGGAAAACCCGGAGCTCTACCCTTGCTCCTCAAGGCCCTGTGATGTCCATCCGCTGCCAGCCCTTGATGTTGCCTGCTTCCACCTCTCTCCTTCGAGCCTTGTTGCTATTCCCAGAACACACTGGCTGCCCTCCTGAGCCAAGGCCTGGCAGGTCAAGTCAGCTGGAGCACTTCCAGATGGAAAGGGCCAAGGGATGCAGAACCCTGTCTGCTACCTCCAGTAACAGGGAAGAGAATCTAGGTGGGTGGCCCAGCCAGCCAGGAGGACTCTGATACCCTCCCCGCCTCTTTTCATCCTTCCTAACCTCAGAGCTCATCTGAGGAACTCCCTGGGAAGCCCTCCTGACCTCACAGTCCTCCCAAGGCCACCATCCAACCTTCTGCCCAGGAAGCTTTTGCTTTTCTGTCATTTGGTTTTCAAACAGTCCAGTAATTTCCAAACCCTCTGCACTGTGTGGCCCCATCCATCTGCCAAAGTGAGAGTGACAACCGTAATTCATTTACCCTCTCAACTTCATTTTTTTGAGTACCTACTGTATACCTGATACCTGCTGGCTTCCTCCAAGCAAGAAAGGCATCAATACCAACTAATAATAATAATAATAAGCTATGTAAGCATAAGGACATTACTTCAGTTTTCTGTGTCTTACCTGTAAAATAAATAAATAAATAAATAACAAAAATGTACTTCCCCCAGGGAGCTCACACAGCACCCTAGTCCTTAGAACAAAGTGTCAGAATTATCATTTAGTATGCTTGTATGCCTATGATAGGATGGTCTCTCCTTCTGAGCACGTAGTAGGTACTCAGGAAAAACATGTTGGTTGTTTGATTTAACGCCGCATCACAGCAGTCAGTATTCAGTGCTATGGGCTGCTCTGCACCTTGCTTAAACCCATGGATGATACAGATGAGTTAGTTTCTCACCTTCAAAGACTTGACAGTTTACATTTGTAAGAATGGATTTCAACGGAGTCCGGCCCACAAGAAAAGGGTTCATTTAATGTCAGCTGAACAAAGTAACTGGCAGATGGATGTGCCAGTCCTCCCGTGCACAGGGATCCTGAACCCCAGAGGACCCCAAAGACAGGCAGACTTACTCAAAGGTCCAGTTCACCTGCACAGCTGCACAGACTCTCTCAGTGGCAAACAGTCTCAGCAGCATCAGCTGTCCCAGGACACAGCCCTTCTGTTCCTCCGAAGGCTGCCCCTCACCACCCTCACTGGCCATCGTGTGGCCACCAACCTCCCCACCCAGGGGTCTAGAAATGTGTCATTCCCAGGAAGCCTCGGCTTTCCACCATCTGATATTCAGACGGCCAAGAGTTCTCAACCCCTTGCAGGCAGGCCCCCTCCTGCCCACCCCCCATCCCTGCCAAGGGACTCATTAGGCCCCATCTCTGCTTAACACCCAGGCCTGATCTCACTTGTCTTCAGGCCTAGTCCAAAGTGTTCAACACTTCGGCTCATCGGGTCCGAAGCGTAGGGTCTCGGCCCATGTGCCTGCATCACGCTCCAGGTGCATGTCATCACCACCCCACCCCAGCTTCCTGCCAGCCCGCCGCTCCCCAAAGGCCCGGGTCTTATACCTCTGGCTCTGGCTTCCTCCCTGCAAACCCCGGACCCCGCACCCCATGCTCCTGGAAAACAGCTCTGAATCCTATAAGACCAGCTCTAATAATGGTTTGCCAATCTGTTTTCTTTGGTGCTTTTTTTTTTTTTTTAAGAGAGAGGGACAGTGAGAGAAACAGAGAAAGAGAGAAACAACTTTATTTAGTTTTTCACATGGCCTTAGTTGCTCCAACTCTTAGTTGTGTACGTGGTGCTGGGGTTTGAACCCGGGTCCTTGTGCTTGCCAGGCAAGCGCTGAAACCGCTGAGCCACCGCTCCAGGCCCTGTCAATCTGTTTCAAAGCCACTTCCAATTATTTGTTTGCATTTTTGTCACTATCGAAAGACCGAGAGGGCTTGAGGACGGGAAATACCTCGTTTTATGGTTGCTGGTGTTGTTACTTTTTTTTTCCTATGTGCTCAGTGTCTAACCCAGAAGATGGGACATAAAAATTGCTTAGGAGATGTGAGCTGATTGGTTGGTCCACTGGCTGAATGAACGAGTCTGCCTCCAGGATCCTGGTAGTGGGGCACGGGGATCTTTCTCCCGTGAATCATGAATTGGGTTCCCCTCCACTGGACTCCCGAGGTTTTCTTCAGCACCAGCCTCACCAATACACACAAATATAAACATAAACAGACACAAGTGCTCAGCACTTCCAAGACACAAGTGCTCAGCACTTCCAACCCTCACTTGCCCTTTTTCTAAAAGAACCACTTAGTAACCACAGGCTCGTTGAACTATAGAGGAATTTACTTTCTATATTAAAATTAATTTTTTATATCATAATGTAAAAAAATTCAAATATGCAATGTTTCCAGAAGTTCTTCTCAAAAATGCCAGACAAGAATGAGCAGTGGTCCCACAAAATGCAGGGGGGAAAGCCCGTGAGCGGATGTTCCTTCTGGAGAGACCCAGGTGCCCCTGCCTGCTCCCCTCCCCACTGTGGGAGTGTGAGACCCCCGCCAGTTCCCTCCTTGGCATTGAGTAGACACCTGCGTCTGTGCGGTAATCCCCAGCTAAGCCTCCAGCACACAGCCCTGCACCTCCCCCCATTCCTGGTCACGGGGACATCAATAGCCAGGCACACCTGTGGGCCAGCGGTCACTGATCTGTGGGTGGAGCCCAACGCGACTGAGGTCTCAACTTCTGAAGCACTGACAAGGCTGCCCCTCCAAGTCTGACCCTTGACCTACAGGTGGGCACAACCATTGTTCCTACATGTCCCAAACACTGTCTGCCCCGTTGCAGAAAACCATGAAGGTATCCATTTCAGGTCAGTGCAAAGCAAAACAAACAGAAGGGCCAAGGGACAGGGCTTTGTGTGGAGGCTCTGCAGGGCAGGGAAGCCACTGTCCAAAATGTGGGTATAATCATCACCAGGCAAGTCCTCCTTGCCCCCGCCCCAGCCAGCAGGGCTCCATTGCTAGGAGGTTGTTTATAAACAGGTGGCCTGGGTTGGATCTCTAAAACAAGAGGCTCCGGAAAGCAGGGTTCCTTGAGGACTTGAGGATGCCTCAACATCAGAAAGCGGCACCTTCCTCTTGAGCTGGTGGGGAGGCCCCTATCATCTCCCCACTGCAGCCAGAAGCTGCAGCCAGGCGCAGGGCTGCTGGGAGCTGGCAGAGCCTCTGCAGAGCCTGAAAGCTGCAGACAAGTACCTCACTGTCAGACCCCCTGTCCCAGCATGGGATGAGTCTCCTGAAACCATTGCTGGCAGCTGGCGGTGTGCTACTAACACAAGTGGAGTATTTATGAACAGAGACTTCAGGGGAGTCTGAGTTATTTAGCAGAACAGGACAGACCTAGGTCTAGCTTCTAACTGCTTCAGCCACAAACTAGCTGTGGGGACTCAAAGAAGTGATCTAACCTCTTGAAATCTCAGTTAATTCACTTGTAAGACAGGCACGCCAAGACCTGGTTTGATGGGAGGTTATGAGGATCAACACTATTCAAAATCTCCTGGCCCCACCTTCAGCTTCTCACTTCCTATAATCCTCCTGGCACAGCAAACCCAACAAACATTTCTAAAATACTGGAACTTTTTAAACATTTTATTGTTAAGTATAACTCACATTCAAAATTGCTTATAGCACCAATGTATGCCAATAAATTACAGGGTCAGTATCCTTCATCTAAAATGCTTACGACCAGAAGCATTTCAGATTTGGGACTTTTTTTTTCAGATTTTGGAATATTTGCATATATATAAAATGAGATTTCTTGGGAATGGGACCCAAGTCTAAACAGAAAATTTATTTATATCATATATACATTATATACGTATCCTGAAGATATTTTGTACATTACTTCCTGCATCTGCGTTTTGATAGTAGTCTGTCACAAGAGGTTAGGTGTGACTGTTCCACCTGTGACATCATGCTGTCACTCAAAAATTTCAGATTTTAGAGCATTTTGGATTTCATAATTTCAACTTGTACTATAAAATGTGCTGTACTGGAAAATAGCTGGATACAGTGGTATATGCCTATAATCCAGGCAACTCGGGAAGCTGAGGCAGGAGGATCACAAGTTCCAGACCAGCCTGGGTGAATCAAAAAGACGCTGTCTCAACATAAAATTACAAAAAGGGTTGGGAATGTAACTCAGCGGCAGAGTGCCCCTGGGTTCAATTCCCAGTACCTCAAGAATAAATCAAAATATTCTGTACTATAAAATGTATATCTATAGGATCACCTAAGTAAAAAAAAAAAAATTGAACATTGCCTAGACTGTAGAAGTCATCAGAGCCCCTGACAAGCACAGCCCTCCTTGCACGCTAATGGTGTCAATGTACGGATTCACACAGTGTGTATGGCTCCTGAAGCTCACCTTATATATTTTTGTTGATCCTGGGTACTGCGTGTAACTTAGTTCACTTCCATTGTCGTAGGATAGCCCTGGGTATGAACACACCATAATTTATTGAAAGCTGTTAGCAAGCATCCTTAGGTATACCCTGGAATACAGGTATGCATTTATTTGGCACACCTTCCAGGAAATGAATTGCTGGGTCACGGGCTGAAAAGCACCTTCGACTCCACTAGATAATTCCTCACTTTTCACAGCGGTTGTACCACTCCCACCAACAATGCTGAACGGTTCCCATTGTGCCACTTCCTCACCAACACCGACACGGCCAAATGTTTTCAACTTCAGCCATTCTGGTAGGTAGAGTGGTATCTCGTTGTGGTTTGAATTCCCATTTCCCTTATAACTGATGAAACTGATCATCTTTGAAAACATTTATTAAACACCTGGATGTCATCATCTGTGCATGCCTGTTGAAGGCTAGTGCTCGGTTTTCTACTTGGTTTTCTTTTTCTTATTGTTTTTCAGGAGTCCTTTACTGATGCTGGGTCTGGACCGTTTGTGTGTGTCGTCTTCCAGCCTGTCACTTCACTTCTCCCTGTCTCTTTACAGCATCTTCTGATAAACTAGAGTCCTGTTGATGTACTCTCTTCCCTTTATGATTAATGGCTGTTGTGAGCAACACAGAAATTTCTCTCTATTCTCAGTCATCAAGATGTGTCCTAGCTCACCTTCCCAGAGCTTCATTGTTTTGCATTTCTCATTTAGATACAGAGCACATCTGGATTTATTTTTGTGTATGAGGTAAGATAAAAGCCAAGTTTTTTCTTTCATATGGATATCCGATTTTCCCAGTTCCATTTATTGAGGCGACCTCTCTCCACTGTTCTGCAGCGCTACCTCTGTCATAAATCAACACCTCTGTGTGCACAGTCTGTTTCTGGGCCTTTAGATCTCTTCCACTGCTATATTTTCTATCTGTATATATTTTATTTATATCTGTATGCCAGTACCACACAGTCTCAATAACTACAGACTTCTTTCTTTCCCCAAGATTGTTTTTGCTGCTCTTGTCCCTTCACATTTCCATATAAATTTCCAAATCACCTATAAAAGTCTAAAAAAACAAACCGGTTGGATCCAAGTGTGGTGGTGCATGTCTGTCATCCCAGGTTCTTAGGAGACTGAGCCAGGAGTATCACAAGTTCAAGACCAGCCTGGGCACCATATGGAGTCTCTATCTCAACATAATAATCAAAAGGGCTAGGGATGTGTTCAACTGTAGAGCACCCTTGGGTTCAGTCCACCGTACTGAAAAAAAAAATCAGTTGGGACTTTAATTGAAATTGCATTGAACCTATAGATCACTTATCAAATCAACATCTTTACAATATTGAATCTCCAACCTATGAACATGGTATATATCTATATCTATTTAAGACATCTTTATTTTCCTTTAATAATATTTAAAAGTTTTCTTCACAAAGGCTTTACACATGTTTTATTAAATTTACTTCTAGATATTTGATGATTCTTTTTTGTTGTTGTTATTTGAGACTGGTTTATTTCACTTAGAATGATGTCCTCCAGTTTCATCCATTTGCCAGCAAATAACATAATGTCATTCTTCTTTGTGACTGAGTAATACTCCATTGTGTGTATATGCCGCAATTTATTTATCCATTCATTAATTGTAAGGCACCTTGATTGATTCCATGGCTTAGCAATTGTGAATTGTGCTGCTGTGAACATTTATGTGGTTGCACCACTGTAGTATCCTGCTTTTAGGTCTTTAGTGTGTATACCAAGGATTGGGATAGTCAGGTGAAATGGTGGATCCATTCCTAGTTTTTGAGGAATCTCCAAATTGCTTTCCAGAGTGGTTGTACCAGTCTGCAATCCCACAAACAAAGAACAAAGTATAAGTGTTGATGATTCTTGATATATTTTAAGTGGTGTCTTTTTTATTTTTTATAATCATATAAATACATGATTAATTTTTGTACATTGCTGTGTTAGTCAGCTTTCTGTTACCGTGACAAAAGACCTGAGATAAGCAATTTTAAAAAGGAAAGGTTTATTTTGGCTCACAGTTTCAGAGGTTTAAGACCATAGTCACTTGACCCTTTTGCTTTGGGCCCGTGGTGGCATAGTACATCATAGTGGCTGCATGTGACACAGGAGACCTGTTCACCTCAAGTGGCCAAAAAGCAAAGAAAGAAACAGGAATGGGCCCAAATATTCCCTTCAAGGGCACATCTCCAATGACCTAACTCCCTTCCACCTCTTTAGGCCACATTTCTTCAAGGCTCCATCAGGGTTTCTTCTTCAAGGCGGGTGACCAAATCTTTTACATATAGCTTTTGGGGGACACTTTCAAACCAAAGCAGTCATCTTCATATCCAGCTACACTCTCTTACTAGGTCTAATATTTGATCTGTAAATTCTTTTGAATGTTCTACATATATAATTTTCCCCTTTTTAGATATTGAGACTCTTGTTTATTTCTTTCATAAATTTTATTTATTTTCTTCCCCTACGGCTCTGGCTAGAACTTCCAGGACAATGTTGAATACAAGTGGGGAGAATGAATATTTGTGCCTCATTCCTAACCTTTGGGAAAAAGGGTTGAAATAATTCAATGCTTCACTATAAAGTATGATGTTCATTGTAGTTTGGTAAATGTCTCTTATCTGGTTGAATTCCCTTTTATTCCTGGTTTTCTGAAAGCTTTTTTAAAAATCATAAATGGCATTTTATCAGATTTTTTGTACCTTTTCTCCATCCTGTTAATTTAATGAATTTACACTGACTGCTTTTCAAAATTTAAGCATCTCACATTTTTAAAATAAATCCAATTCTATCAAGAGTTTTGTGCATGCTATATATTATTGAGTTCAGTTACTACTACTGTGTGTATATTTTAATTTGTGTTCATGAGTGGAGTTGGTCTATTATTTTCATTTTTCATACTGTTCATGTCAGATTTTATTATGAAGGTTGTACTAGCCTCATTAAAGTGATTTGGGGAGTCCCTTCTTTTTATATCTCCTGAAAGAGTTCGCATAAGGTTAACATAATTTCTTACTTAAATGTTTGTAGAAGTTAACTTGTCTGTAATGTTTCCTTTGTCCAACTTTTTTTTTGGTTTTAGATTCAGTTTTTTTAATAATCATAGAACTACTTATATCCATTTTGGAAAGTTGTGTTATTAGAAGAATTTGTCCATTCTACCTAAACTTTGAACATATTTTCATAAAATTTTTGTTATCCTTTTTCTTTTCATTTTTCTCCCATGTCTGCTGCTCTGAGGTTTTTGTCCTCTTTTTCATTTCTAACGTTATTTACACTATCTTAAAAACCAAGACGATATCCATTTTATTTGCCTTTTAAATAAACCAAATTTGGCTTTGCCAATTCCTTCTATTTTATGTTTGATTTCTCTTTCATGAATTTATACAGTTTTTTCTTCTACTTCCTTGGGTCTATTTTGTTGTTGAGAATACTTTCCTAATTTTTTTAAATGAACCATGAGTTCATTAATTTCTATCTTTATGTGCTTCTAGTGATACAGGTTTCCGTATGAGTGCAAGTGTAACCGTCTCCCACAATTTCTGAATGAAATATTTTTGTCATTCAGTTCAAGATACTTAGCTTATTTCCATGATGAATTTTGTTTTTCTCAAAATAATATTAATTTGCAAACATAGTTATCCTTTTGCTATTGATTTCAAGAAACACTCTCTGGGGGATTTTAATCATTTTAAATTTCTTCAGACTTTCTTTAAGCCTCAGTGAAATCAGTTTTTATAAATGTTTTATGTGTACTTGAAAATAATCCGTACTCTGCAAATGTTGGGCACAGTATGTTACAAGACCACCATTTTCCTAATTTCATTTTACTGCTGAGAAGCTGCCAGGAGATACCATTACGTCTTGCTTCAGTTCATGTTTGAAGATATGTCCTAAAGTAGCTTACCTGAGTCACATGGCTAATTACATGTGAGTCAGATCTGGATCTTCTGGTGCCAAGACACACCCTTGTTCTGTTCTCCTTACTTTACTGTTTCCAAGACTTTGTTTGGTAGGAAACTTGAAAGATGAAATAAGACTTCTGTAACCAAAATATCTGTGGTCAAGTAAGTTTGGGAAATGCTGCAAGAAACCAAGTAAGATTTCTCTCTGTAGGACTTTGTAGACTTCACTGTACCACATACCTTGCAAATCTCCAAGAGGAGGACACAGCACAAGTTCCCAAAATTATTGGACACTGGGGCACTGTTTCTTTTACACAACCGTGAGTAGGACTTAGGCGGTGTGCTCTGCAATGCCAGGCTGCTTCCTCCAGATGCCCATGAGTGCGTGCCTGTGTATCTGTGCACACAGTGTTCTGTTAGGGTAGCAGAAGCATCACCACTGTCAGGCTTCAGCCCTCTGACCATCAGTTTAGTGCATAATCTTGTTCATCGGCTGAATATGAAATCAGATGACTTGTGTATATTTGTGTGCTTTAAAAACATGGAGGAGGGCTGGAGCAGTGGCTCAGCAGTTATGGCGCTTGCCTGGCATTCGTGAGTACACAAGTTCAAACCCCAGCACCACATACGCAATGAAGTCTCAGAGCAATGAAGGCCACATGAAAAACTAAATAAAATTGATTCTCTCCCTCTCTCTATCTCTCTCTTTATCACTGTCCCTCTCTCTTTATAAAAAAAAAAAATAGGGGAAGCAGAAGACATGTGATTGTGTTTGTAAACAGGACACATGAAGGATCCTTGCAGTGCTAGAAATGTTCAGGTGAGAAAATTGTGCACAGCCTAATATGAGTACACACACACACGCACACAAACACAAATGAATGAACAATATGGATGGACTGTATAAATGTCGATTGTGACATTACACTACAGTTTTACAAAATGCTGCCACTGAGCGAAACCTAGGAACAGTCTGAAACAGCTCTCCCCTTACTATTTCTTACAAGTACATGTCAATCTACAATTATCTCAATAATAGTTCAGTCTAAAAACAGGAAATTAGCCCAGTGAGGTGGCTCATGCCTGTGATCTCAGTGTCTCGGGAAGTAGATGCAGGAGGATCTTTGAAGCCTCGGAGTTTGAGGTCAGCCTGGACAACAGAGCAAAACCCCATTTCCTTCAAAGAAAAACGGAAGGGCTGGAGCAGCGGCTCAGCGGATACGGAGCTTGCCTGGAATGCACGGGGACGCGGGTTTGAACACCAGCACCACATATGCAACAAAGTGTCAGAGCAACGAAAGCCACATGAAAAGCTAAATAAAAGTGATTCTTTCTCTTTCTCTGTCCCTCCATCTTTAAAAGAAATTTAAAGGAAAAATGGAAAAGGTTTCAAGCATATTCTCAATTTTAAAAAGACAACTAAGAATTATGTCATTAGCAAGACCCTGTCTCAAAATAAAAAAAATAAAAAGGGCTGGGGATATGGCTCAGTGGTTGAGTACCCCTGGGTTCAATCCCTGCTATAAAAACAAATAAATAAATGAAAGAAAGAAATTATATCAAATATTTTCAAAATTTTCCACTGGAAAAAAATCAAACTCACAGAAGCAGAGAGTAGAACAGTGATCAGCAGAGGCTGGGGAGATTTTGGTCAATGGATACAAAATCCCAAGTAAATAGAAGGAATAAGTTTAAAAGATCTATTGTAAAACACAATGACTAAGTTAACAACAACTACATTGAAAATATATACTGGACAATCACCAAAAAAAATGGATTTTAAGTATTCTCACCACACAAAAAAATAATTGAAAGTATCTGAGCTCATGAACCGTTAATTATCTCAAGTCAGCCATTCCATAGTGTACACTGAGTGCTGTGGTTTGAAGGTCTCCTCCAAAACTCATGTTGGAATGGAGTTGCCACTGTGTTGCAGTAAGAGGCAGAGCCTTTAAGACACAATCAGCTCAAGAGGATTCTACCCTCAGGAGGGATGATGCCTTTACCTTGGGAGTGGGTTATTATTACAGGTGTGGGTTCCTAAAGAAAGGGATGAGTTTTTCGCAGTTTCCCCTATGAGTCTCATGCCGGCTCACTTGCCCCTACCAGTATTTTGTGATATATCAAAAAGGCCCTCACCAGATGCTAGCCCCTTGCCCCTGGAATTCCCAGCCCCCCAGAACCATGAACTTCTATTATTTATAATTTTCCCAGTCTGTTGTATTCTTTTATAGCAGCAGAAGACAGTCTAAGGCATCTTATACGTTTCAAAACATCATGTTGTACACTATAAATATACAATTTTTACTTTGCCAGAAATTTTTAATTTTTTTAAAATTTTCATCAAAGCTGGCTAAATATTTTGGTCTTTTTAGGAGTAAGCTCATTTCTCTGGGAAACAATTCCTTATGCAGAACAAATTTTACCTAAACCATGGTGGAAACATGAAGAACCCATGTCATATTGCAGCTAGCATAGCTTCCCAGTCAGCTCCTGTTCAGGAAAAAGACCAGGAAGAACAGTGCAGAAATGTCCAGATCCCAGGCTGAAGTAAGAGCAGATTCCCAAAACTGCCAGGTGATCATGCTATGTCATATGATTTTGTCTGCTCACCACCTGCATGTCCTGTTTTTCTTGAGAGCATAGCTCATTGGCTAATAATACAGACTCAGAATCAGACAAATGTTGGCTCTAATCCCAGTCTTACCACCTACACACTGCATGGTCTTAGATAATTACTATTTACATTTTTCTCATTTGGAAAGTAGGAATGATAAGAGTTCTCACACCCCTGGGCTATTGTGAGGAATAAATGAGACCCTGCATTTAAACCACCAAGCATTGTGTCAGACATACAGTGAGTGCTTATTAAAAGTAGTTATCATTACTAGAATTTAAAATCACAGTAATACAAGCAAACATGGGAGAGTGTATACAATAATATAATTACAGAATAAAAATGAAAGGAAGCAATGTTATGTTTTCCTAGAAAAATATAACTACAAAATTGGCTCAGGAAAATGTACAAAATGTTGACAGACCAATACACATTGAAGTTAAAGAAAAGACAAATGATCTACCTGCCCACCCACAACAACAACAAAAAGGAAAATACATAGGCAGAGATCCCATGGATAGATAACCAAAATAAGCCAAGCCTTCAGCAAATAGATTACCCTAAGGCTATTGAATCAGAGCCTCAGAGCTGAGTGAGGGAAGTTCCTCCGCACCTTTTCCAAAGCTGGATATAATTTCTCTACCAAATCTGCCCACACAGGCACATAACCACACTTTTGAATATAGAAACAGAAATCCTCTATAATATACTCTTCAAATTGAATTTGGCAGAGAATTAAGAAAACAATAAACAGTGGATTCAGCAGATAGCTGACCTGGAAGAAGCAGAAGTGTCACGCTACTCTGCCATCAGATTTCCCAGGCCATCCGCTGCCTTTTTACAGAAGAAATGGCGAGTGCCAGTCAACCCAATCAGTCAGTTCAATGACTGGGCACTTAAGTGGGGATCTACTGAAACGGATTTACTACTCGGGTGTGTTATGTGAGGCAGGGGTCCGAGGAAGGAGACAGTTGTAGGAATTCGTATTGAATAAAGTATTTTGTTCCCTCTTTAACTTAATTTCTTTGCCGATTTTTATCTTTCATAAAGGTAATTTGAAACAACTGACCACCATTTCTTCTTCTGGATGTTACCTTTGATGGCACTAATCCCTTATCATTGCCATTGAAATGGCTTCTCTTTTTTTTTATTTTAATAAGAAATTTATTCATTGAACAATCAAACATGCTTCTAACGAAACAATATAATATCTATATAAATTCTGAGAATTAGATTTACCCCCAAGAGCCCCCCCAACTACCCATCCTTATCCCTCCCCCATCCTTCCCAATACATCTGTATGAATGCCTTAGGTTGTATGTCACTACACATTTTCAGGGTTAAGTACATGAGAATTGACCTCCTTTCTCAATGGCCAGGGTCTAGCTCCAGCCTCCACAGATGAGTGAAGACAATCGACCGTTGGTTCTCTGGGTTAGGCTGTTTCACTCAGCATGATTTCTTCCATAGCCATCCATTTACCTTCAAAGGCTGCAATATCATTGTTTCTAATTGCTGAGTAGAACACAATGGTACCACATTTTGGGATCCATTCATCCAGTGAGGGGCATCTGGGTTGTTTCCATAATTTAGCTATTGTAAATTGAGCTTCTATGAGCATTGATTTCACTGTGTCTCTGTAGTGTTGCTTCTCTTTTCTAAGCTAGAAATTGCACTGGAATGAACATATTCCTGCTCAATTCTTTTGTCCACAATTCTGATATCTCCTTAGGACCTGTTTTTATTTATTTATTTTTATTGGTGCATTTTCTTTTTTTTAATTTATTTTTTATTGGTGCATTATAGTTGTACATAATGATGGGATTTATTGTCACATATTCCTAGATGCACACGATAGAGCTGTACAATTTGGTCAATACACCCCCGGCCCCTGCACCCCTCTACCTGCCTCCTCTCATCCCCCCATCCCTTGCCTCTCTTCCAGGTACTATATTTCTCCTAAAATACCCAAGTTCCGTAACATAATTGTTATATCCATGTAGAACATTTTATATATATATATATGGCTATAGTATATACAGTGACATACTTACAACTGCTTGGAATGTACCTTGCTTTACCTCCATTCCACATTTCCCTTTCTCCTTCCTTCCTATCATCCCTTGTTATTTTTAGAAGTAGAATTATACCAATAGTGGCAACGTTTTCCGAATTCTTAACACACATTGAAAATCTTGATGCACTTGGCGTAAGTGCACTCCAAAGAGGTGACATCATCCTGAACTTCCCCCAGCAATACACACCTGCCCTTCTGACTATGCCCTTAGCAGTGTTGAAATGTTCTCTTTCCTTAGCCCGTTAATCCAAATGGAATCACGCTGCTCTTTTAGTTCAGTACCACTAGATCAACAGTGAGGGTTTGGCAAAGGTAAATGTCTTCCCTGTGTTTATAAGTCGTTCCTTTGCTATGCATGTTTTTAAAGAGAGAATCAGTTTTATTTAGTTTTTCATCTGGTTTTCATTGCTCTGACACTTAGTTGTGTATGTGGTGCTGGGATTCGAACCTGGCTCCCATGAATGATTAGCAAGCATAAAACTGCTGAGCCACTGCTCCAGCCCTATGCATTATCTTTATTTTTTTTTAAAGAGAGAGGGGGACAGTGAGAGAGACAGAGAAAGAGAGAAACAACTTTATTTAGTTTTTCATTTGGCCTTCGTTGCCCCCAACACAACGTGGTGCTGGGGTTTGAACCCAGGTCCTCGTGCTTGCTAGGCAAGCGCTGAAACAGCTGAGCCACCGCTCCAGCCCTATGCATTGTCTTTAATTGAGTAAACACAGCCCTTGAAATCTTCTGCCTTATAGAAATCTCTCTTTGCAGCAATTTTGCTCGGTACAAAGGCTCCACAGCACATGTGCTGTGTGACACTCAGTCTTGCCAAGTACCTGGCTGGCCTAATGACAGAACAGGAAACCTGAGTACCTCTTTGCAAAACCACTTTCATAATGACGAACCCTCTGAATGGATGCAGATGCAGGATAAGCCGAGAGGAGGATAAAGTGAAAGGCCAGATCTGAGGTCTCTTAATTGCCACAGGACTGGAAACACTATTACACTTGTTTTTAATCTCCTCACTCTCCATTCCTCTCTTTCCTTTTAATTTTCCTAAATGGCCCAGCCGCTGCTGTTGAGAAGGTATTTAATATGGGTGAGGATTTAGCTGTTCCTCCAGGAACAGGCTGGGCCACCGCTTTTGAAATGTCATCTTGATTTGCTGCTTCCCCACTAAGTAAGAGACTTAATAGGGCTTAGGAGTTGAATCTGGAAACAAACCTCCATAATGAAATGGGCCAGGGCCTCACCTGCTGCTGCAGGTCAGGGGACAGCTGCCCTGGAAGCAGGAACCACTGACAGGAAAGTCTGGGACCCGAAGGACTGTTCTCCCAACCAACCCCCTTTTATGTCCCCGATCCTGACTCCAGCCACTCATAACCACATCCCCTGATCTGCCCTGAGTGTGGGTCTCCGCCCCGCCCCTACTCCACCTCTTCTTTCTCCCAGGTCAGGTGCGTCTCCTCCAAGTCACGCAGAACCCTACACTTACATTTCCGCTAACATTTATCTCACAGTGTTGAAATTATCTGTAGACCATCTCCCACTTTCCCTTCCTCCTATATCCACTCCAAACAGGGACCATGTCTAGTTTGCCAGGATATTTTGGTAATGGATGGAAAGAGTACATTCCCGAAAAGTTGCCCAGTAAACCACTGGTGGGCACAGAAATGAAAGATTCACTGGATGAGCAACTTAACATAACAAGTTAGTTATGCCTGAGTTTTGTTATCCATCAAGTATGAAAACAGATTCCTGCTGGAGCTACCTCACAGAGATGTGGGAACCGCTTCTAGAGGACTTTCCAAGAGTATCTGAACGAGATGGAGGGTGGTTTCAGGGGTCAGGCTGGAGCTCTGCCTACCAAGCCACATGCCCTAGTCATGATGGTGACAGTATCAGGCTACCAAGGCATTGAAGAGTCGAATGATAGAATAACTTGACCATTTTGCACCAAACAGCCTCTGTTATTGGATGCCAATTGCCAGCTCCATAGGATCTACCGATTCAGCTGGCAGGCTGCTTGCACCGCAGCTGGAACCTGCTTCAAAGTCCTTTCATGCTCTAAGCCCCACTAAAAGGTATCAACTTCCAGATTCTCCTCAACTGGATCAAGTCAGTGTTCCCAAATGTGACACATGCTACCTCCAGAACCTATGAAAGCCTACCAAGCATTGGGTTGCCTCTGCTGAGAGGTTAAGAAGTAATCATTGTTCTTTGGCATATTCCAGCATGCTTCTGACCAGTGAATCCCTAAAAGTTTCATGAAGGCCCCTATATCTTCATAGGAAATACCTCCAACCATCTGGAGAACACATCTCATACCAACACCTCTAATCCACTTGCTCTTTCTTGTTTACACAGTTCAATTAACATGTTGTCATTGAAATAGCAAACCAAGGTGATGTTCTTCAGAATGTCTAGCTCCCTTAGGACTACGATGTAACCTGAGATGAGAGGAATAACATCATCCTGGGGCAAACTAATCCTGTTCATGTGTCACCTTCTGCACACTGTGTCAGCCTTCTGCCAACAGGGATAACAAATCTGGCTCAGCAGCTGCAGTGGGGGCTATATTTTGTGTTGAAATAAAAATAAAGACTGGTTGAGCTTGATGTCCAAAAAAATTAAAAAAAAAAAGAATCTGATTCTGCACAAATTCCAGGTGAATTCTTGGAGATAAGTTGCAAAAGAAGAGAAATAGGGAAGATCTGTCAAAACCAACAATCAGAACTGTCCAAAAGCAGGAAAGAAAACTCTGAGTGATGTTGACTGACGGGAGATGTTGAGCCTTTTCAATTGCGTAAACTTTAGAAATGGTCCACGATGTGCACACGGTGCATACTTCCGGACTTTGTCAACCAGATGCCTCTGCTGAGGACCTGTAGTCTCTTCTTAGAATTATGACATTCAGGTGATCTTGACATGCCCCAGGCAGGATTATGTCATCTAATCATATCTGACTCATTTCAAAAGGTGAGGTGCCAGGCCAGACTTTATCACTGGTTTAATATGTGGCAATCCACTATTGTCTTAGAATCCAACAAGGTATTACAAGGCTGGTATGTGGCAGGGATGTGAAATCCTTTAGGTCTTTCAGTTGCTCAAATCCTTACCGATCCTCCCATATGAGCTATTGTTTTTATGTACTATGTTGGCCCAGATATGAGGTTTTAATTCCAATTGTTGTTTCTCACTACTATAGTTATTACCCAACAGTTCAAGAAGCTATCAAGTCTACTGCAATTATACATCTTGGACCCGGAGAAATGACAGTTGGGTATATTCGTGTATCTAGTGGACCCACTGTGTGCCAGGACTCCATAGATTCCATGGACTTCATTTCTCCTCACCGGCAAGGAACTATTATGGCACTTTGAGCTTCTGGGTATCAATGTTAGCTCAGACAAGAAAAAGTCTGACGAAAATTTTTCAGATTTTTTAAGTCTAAGTATTCTTCCTGGTGCATGGTTACCTAAGTAAATGACCATGCACTACTTCCACGAAAGTTCCAGGTGATAACTACTGAGTAAAGTTTTTTCAGAGTTGCATGGTCCTTCATGATAATGGACCCTACGCTTCCTTATGAGAATAGCTCAGGGCAAAGATTACAAGTTTTTATTGGGCCAGTTGCCTTCAGCCTTCCAATCATTGATTTATTTTGACTATACGCACATTAAACAATGCTTGTATTGGCTGCCTGCCTTGTAAGACAGAATGTGGTCCTTTAATCATCTCTGTAGCAGTGCACAGGTGAGGACATCTTGCTGCTCATACCCACTACCCACCTTGCCTCTGACAGTTATGCACGGCCACCTGGCCTCTTGTATTTGGGATGTCATCGTTACCCCCTTAGTTTCCATGAAGGAGTTCAGTACTGTAACAGCATCTCCTAACCCTGGTCCACTGGACTTCTTAATGATACTAGTGCCCCTCTCAGCACATTCCCACCACCTTGGTAAACAGAATGTCCCCTTGGATCTACCACAGAGCACAGTCAACTTTCTCCAACTTTACATAGTACCTCCATCTGTACTCTAAGCCTTTAAGTCCCTTCCAAGGTGTCGGCCACAGCAGTTGTCATGTCTGCTTCACTCAATGTGGGTTGTCACTTTTGCCAAGTTTCCAAAAACCATCTTCACAGCATATTAGCACCATCTCCAGGTGTTCTTGCCAGGATCCGCATCAATAAACTCTCCTCATCTAACTTCATATTCCACCTCCCTTGACACAATGCCTTGATCCAATCCCATGTGCACTCACCCAATGCCTTCCACTCACACAACAAATTAGCCAACAGACCCAATGCAAACCCCACCAATGGCACTCTTTACAGAACTAGGAAAAAAGTCATAAAATTCACAAGGAATCACAAAACTCTGAATAACCAAAAATCTTGAGCAAAAAGAATAAAGCAGGAGGCAATATACTACCTGACTTCAAAATAAACTACAAAGCTGTAGTACTCAAAGCAGCATGGGATTGGCATAAAAAGAGACACACAGACCAATGGAACAGAATAAGGAGCTTAGAAGTAAGCCCATGTCTACAGCCAACTAATCTTCAACAAAGTTACTGAGAACACACTTTGGGGAAAGGGGGTCTCTTCAACAAATGGTGCTGGGAAAATTGGAGAAGCAAAAATAGATGAATGAAACTCTAACCTCTCTCTCATCACATACAAAATCCGAATGGATTAAAGATTTAAAATGTAAGACCAGAAACTAGGAAACTACCAGAACATAGGGGAAATGTTTCAAGACATTGGAATAGGCAAGAATTTTTTGGATAAACCCCCAAAAGTACAGGAAACAAAAGCAAAAAATAGACAAGGAGGATTATATCAAACCAAAAATCTTCATAGCAAAGGAAACAACCAACAGAGTGAAGTGACAATCTACAGAATGGGAAAATATATTTGCAAACTGTGTATCTGACAAGGGGTTAATATCCAGAATATACATGGATCTCAAACAACTCAGTAGGAAAAAATTCTGACTTACAAATGGGCAATGGCCTTAATAGATATTTCTCAAAATAAAACATACAGATGCCAAGGGGTATATTTAAAAATGCTCAACACCCGTAACCATTAGGGATAAGCAAATCAAAACCACAATAAGATATCACCTCACTCCTATTAGAATGACCATTATCAAAAAGACAAAAGGTAACAAGTGTCAGTGAGGATTTGGAAAAAAGGGAGCCCTTCATGCTGTCGGTGTGGGTATAAATTAGGACGGGGGTTCCTCAAAAAAATAAAAAATAGAATTACTATATGATCCAGCGATGCTACTACTAGGTATATAGTCAAAGGAAAAGGAAATGAAACCTGTATTTGAAAAGACATCTGCACTCCCACATTTACCGCACAAGGTTTATGCACAATAGCCAAGAAATGGAACACGCTAACTGTCCACCAATGGGTGAATGCGTAAAGAAAATGTGGTGCATATACACAAAGCACCATAAAAAGAATGAAATCCTGTCATTCGTGACAACATGAATGGAACTGGAAGTCACTGTGTTAAGCGAAATAAGCCAGGCACACGAAGACAAGTGCCACATAATCTCACTCATCTGTAAAATCTAAAAAAGTTGATCTCCTAGGAGTCAAGAGTAGAATGTTGGTTACCAGGGGCTGGAGATAGTAGCAGGAGGGAGGAATGGGGAAAGGTTCATCAACAGATACTAAGTTACAGCAAAAGGTTCTGGAGTGCTATTGCACAATAAGGTAACTATAGATGACAACAATTTACTGCACATTTCAAAAAAATCTAGAAGAAAGAATTTTGAAAATTTCACCATAAAAATTATAACTGAGGAGAGAAATGTGTTTAACCTTATTTGAGCATTACACACAAACTACATATATACATATACACACATGCACATATATATACACACACACATATTATTATATATCAGAAAAAATCATTTTAAAAAAAATTAGCCAGATCCTGTCCCTCCATCAGTATGTGTCCCTTAGATGTTCCAGCATCTCCCCATTCAGGCTCTTCTGGGATTTGACCTTTGTTATTAGTCTGGTAGCCAGAAGAAGTTGGGATAAATCCCAAGGGTTGTTTAAGCATTGTTTTATAAAGCACCTGCACCATTTAATTTGATCTCTCTACATGACCTTCATACAACATAGGGAAACAAGAGGGGGACAAGGGAGGCAGGATGAATATTGTCTCACAGTTGGGAGGGGTCACTTCTTTCTGGCAGCTTTAGGGGACGGTGAAAGTTCAAGTTTCTCCACTACAGCTACCCAAATATCACCATCTCAAGTGCCCTAGACTTGTTATTCAAGGTTTTCTGGGGCTGAAAGTTCAACTTCTGAAATTCTACTGCTTTTGCAATTAAGTCTAATCTTCTGATCTATCTATCCATCGGCTGTATAAGATTTAGATGTTACCAACTAGGTGCTCTTGCTTTCCCATTTTTCTTTAAATTGGTGATTAGTTACCCAGTGCCCACCATTATCCCTCTTCAACCAATCAGTGGCACTCAGCACCTGCCACTCGATTTTACAATTATCATAGTTACTTATTTTCCCACATACCTTTCAAACAAATGCCAGAAATGATACCTCAGCCCCAAATGCCCCCAGCAGTGTCCCACCCAGTTTCCTGTGGTGAGAATTTTGCAACTGCACCTCTACAGCACACCAGAAGAGCCACTGCCTCCCACAATGATGGGTCCTCATTGCCAGCAACTGGCAAGTGATCGCATTTTAGAGTCTGGTTCTCAGAACCATGCTGGGTCCCAACCACTAAGATTGAGTTCCCTGGAAGGACTCTGAGGTAGAGACAGTTGTGTGCAGAAGTTCTCTCGGGGGTACTCTTAAGGAAGACACCAGAAAGGAAGTGAGGAAAGCAGAATCGAGCAGAGGTAGAGGCTGACCCACAGTGAAATCTGCAACTGAGGCCTCAAGCTGCTGGCTGAGTCTCGGTATGCACACACCATCATTGGCCTATGGACCACCCTAGGAGGGGACATGACCTTAGGAGAGGTAGCTTTCTGTTTCAGATGGCAAGGCCCAATGGCAGATGTGACCATAAGCCATCAGCAGTGAAATTCCCAGCAGCTGAGGGACAGGGGTGTCACACCTGCAGAGGAAATCTGGGCAGTCACCACAGTACCATCAAGGGTGTCAAGATGAGTTGGTGGCAACAAGGGCTGTTGTAATGGCTCCCAGGACCATCCCAGTTTTCAGCTCCCCTCATCCCATTCTCTAAAAGCTCAGCTCACCTGTAGACTCTGGGCACCTGTGTCCTTGGCCCATCTACCATAAGGTAGGAGCCTGCCATAGGGAAATGTGAAGACAGCAGGCTCCACAGGAAGGAGCACAGGAGGCAGCTTCTGTTCACCCATAGTGGGGGATTGAGGAGAGACAGAAGTCCCCACCCCCACTCTACATAAGCATTCAACTCAGAGCAGTGGGCCTTGGTATCTGTGTGGCAGCCTCGTGGGATCAGTTCCTGAAGCCCCACCGATTCCTAGACCAAGCGCCAAGTAGATGAATAAATGAATACACAATGATATGTAATCACTCCTTAGTGTCTTTTTCCTATCTATTTATTCATGCAGTATTTGTTGAAGATACTACCACACCACTCCCTCAGCTTGCTGAAAACTGAGGTTGGATCTTTCTTCTGGACTTCCCCAGAGTATTCAGCACATAGCTGAGCACACAGTGGGTGTTCAGGAAAGCATTTGAGTGAACAATGAAGGGTGCCGCCTGCCCTCAGCAAACTTTCACAAGCTCCCCAGGGTGCAGAGGATTTAACTGCTGGTTTTTTAAAATACTTTGCACCTTGGTCTCACACGGGTGACTGTCTTTGAGCCCGCGCATCCAGTCTGGTTGCTTCTCTGCAGGTCAGGGTAGGGTCTGAGGGCAGTCGTGGGGCAGATGCATTGGTTGGACCTGGAGGAGTTCCTGCAGCGTTTACTCTGACCAGGAGTGGAACTTGTATCTGGAGATTCTGGCACCTGCCACTTGTGCTGCTCCTCTTTAAATGACCCTGAGGTCTTGGATTGTGAATCCAGAATAGCCTGCATGTCTTGGGGCAGCTCCAGCCCTTGCACCCACTCCCCTCCCCATATATCTCACTGGTCCTCTGTAGACACCAGGTCCCATCCATATTCACAAAGATAAAGCCAGGGGAGCAGCTGTTCTGTTCCCTGAGGCCTGGCATTCTAAGGAGAAAAACTGACTATTCATGAGTGTGCTTAACTGAGCTAAGAGATGCTCAGAGCCTCCAGGTCTTACTGTTCCTGGCCATCTTTTCTGACCTCACTGTGCATTCACAAGACCAAATTCCACACCCTGCCCCAGGCATCTCTAGAGTTTCAGACTAGGATTTCACAATAGAGTTAGAAACCTACTTCAAGGTGAACTGTGTGGTAGCATTGAAAATTGTAGCAACCTTGACTATGTCTGCTCCGATGGTTTGTCCCTATTCCCACACCCCGTTCCCCTTTTCCTCCTGTTTGTCTGCGTGCCTAGAGTCTAACAGATCACAGAAGGGTGCTCAGCAAACACGTATTGGAGAAGAGTAGCAACAAGTCGTGCACCCTGTTTAGACCCACCCCTTGCAGGTTCCATCAGTCAGCCAAAGCGAAGAAGGGCATGGTGAGACCAGTGCAGCCAAAGAAATCAGAGTTGTTCAAAGAGGACAATTCTTCATTGTTCAAAGACCTGGCCACTGAAGAGAAAAATTAAAAGCAATTTGCATATCTGAAACCACTTAATTGTCCGGAGGATGCAAGGTAAGATTTCTCAATGAGAACTAAATTCAACCCAACAAGTCCAAGATGGGACTCTCAGCCCTTTATCCAAAAGGATGCTGTCCTGCCCAGTAGTCACCTTCAAGGCCACACCCTTCCTCGGAAAGATGCTGCTGTTGCTCACAGGTCATTTGGAATTGTCCCCTCTAGACAACCATGTGGGACAATCACTCACAAGAACACCGGGTTTTGAGGCCACAGCACCCTTTGGAACAACAACAAAGAGTTCCACAATTTAATCACTTAGTAGATTACTCCAAAAAGTCACAAGTCCTCACTCTTTCCTGTATCCTTCACCATGTGAAGTTTTCGGCTAATGGGGTGTTGGCCCATAAATGATGCATGGGCTTGAAATCAACTTGCACACCGGGGTTTCCTTCTCTTTATGCCTCTGCCATTGCCATAAGAGATGCCCCAGCTAGCCTGCTAGAGGATGAAAGGTGAGTCAAGCAGAGCTGAGTCCCCCAGATAGCCCAGCTGAGAAGGGTCCTCTACCTGCACCCTAGATATCCGAGCAAGCTCAGCCGAGGCCAGCTGATAGCAGAAGTAAGCCCAGACAACATCAACCCAACTCAACCCGGACCAACTGGACGCTTAAAGACTCGGGAGCTAAATCATGTTATTATATGTCCCTGGGGGTTGGGAGGTTGATTCTTTTGTGGAAATACTGTGACCACTGATAGTGGATTCA
Source organism: Aplodontia rufa (assembly GCA_004027875.1). Lineage (NCBI taxonomy): Eukaryota > Metazoa > Chordata > Mammalia > Rodentia > Aplodontiidae > Aplodontia > Aplodontia rufa. Next base: position 39,230 of record PVKS010007135.1, on the reverse strand, counting down.
ATTACCCACATAGAAACTCCATCAATTTGAGTTTGGAGGCTTTCTGAAAGCCAAATCTGCCCCTGAGAACAAAACAAAACTTGCCTTGATTAAAGGCACTGAGATGAACACGTGCTAGGGTCTGAGGCAGACAGAGGGGAACCCTCAAAAGCATGGAGAAATAACGCCTCTGGAGTGAGTGAAGAGCCTGACAACATGCAAATGCTGGCACGTTCGCCCCTTTACCCGGACCAGTAGCTCATGTTTGCTGGGTGTCCCCAAATGTGACTGCCAACATTCACCAACGTTTTTTTTTTTTTCTGTACAGGAGATGACCCCATTCAGAAGTTATGTTAATTCACTTAAAGAATATCACAATACAAAAACCAGGACTATTTTTTCTCTTTGGAAAGCTCACATGCCTGTTGAGTATCTACAGAGAACTGCTGGATTAGTGGAAAATTATTTGAAAATCTGTTAACAGACTACCGTGAAACTCAACCATTATCTTTGGGATTCCAGGCACAAGTGACAGAAACCAAGGCATATGTTTTCCATCCCTACACCCCAACACACATAAAAAAGGAAGGTCCTTTCGACCTAAAAATATAATTTGCAAATGTTCAAAGACTGCTTGTCATTACTTCTCTCTGAAGTTGGGCAGAGCTTGTACTTTTAAGTGCAAATGTCTAATGGGTCTCCAGACTAGGAGAAGCCACAGCTCAGCCAGGCTGCAGCACTCTCAGGCTTGTGCCCTTGCCACCAGGCAACTGTCCTCACAAGCTGGCCCAACGAGAGCCTCGTGCCACCATTCCAGGACCAGGGCTGCACACTGGGAGAAGGGATATGCTGGTCCTGAGGAATATGGGAGCCCTTTACCAGTATACAGAATCACTGAACAGAGGGCTGATGAAGTCTTGTGGCCAAGCATGTGGGCTTTGAGGTCACCCTGTTCTATCCTGGTCCTGTCACCAGCTTGCTGGGGCACCCTTTTAACCTCCACTTCCTCTGCTGTGATGTGGGAACAGGGATACCTTCTTTGGGGGGCTGTCATGGTAGCTACATGAGAAAATTAATGTGGAATACTTAGCACTGCCCCCAGCCCATAGCAAACACTCAATAAAAGCAGTCATCAGGGACTGGAGCTGTGGCTCAGCAGTTATGGCGCTTGCCTGAAATGCACGAGGACATGGGTTCAACCCCCAACACCACGTACACAACAAAGTCTTGGAGCAATGAAAGCCCCAGGAAAAACTAAATAAAAATGATTCTTTATTTCTCTCTCTCTCTCTCTCTCTCTCTCTCTCTCTTTCTGCCCTCTCTCTATATATATTAAAAAGAAAAAGGTTGGCATTGTAAATAAAACAACTTGCAAAAAAAAATTTAAAAAAAAAACGCAGTCACCAGAGCATTATGGACAGTAGATTTTTACTTGACTAGGTGAGAGCTCTTTCAAACAACAGAATTCCCAAACCAATGGAGTTATTGGAACAAGCCAAAAAGTCACAGATACATCCTGTAGCTAATGACATGTTGATTGGATCAGTTGACGAATTCTCCCCCATCTGCTCAAAGTGCACCTACCTGTCTCTTCTCCATTTCCCACGAACCACGAACTGAGAAAATAGCAAAAGAAACAGAAAATACACTCATTACAATTGTGTCTAAAGTACAAATAAAATTGTTCTGGCTGAAGGTCTGGATCTGCGAGCATCAGGCCCAGACCTCCTGCCCTCTCCACCTCCTTCTTCAGCGCATCTCCATTGCTTAGGCATCTGATGCACGGCTGGCACTGTTCCAGGCACCCTGTACCATCATCTCACTTGGTTCTCACCAGGGCCCTGTGGGATGTGTAGTGACATCCCAGATCCGCAGAGGAAATGCGCAGAGCAGGCAAGTCGTTGGCCAGGTGTCGCACAGCCATTATATGGCAGAGTCAACAGTTGAGTTGGGGTCTGTGCACCTTCAAAGCTCACAGTCCCACTCCTGCCTCTTGCTCCCATGCCGTCCATGCTGAGCTAGATAAACGAGCCCACAAGGCTGACCCCGTGTGCATTCACAGTAGTAAACGTAAGCCCGTTCTCATCTCTGCAATGCCTCCAAACCTCAGCGATTCAATTTCCATCACATCTGCCACATCCACACATCCCTTCCATTCACATTATCTTCTAATTCCTTCCATCAAATTATCTCATTGTTTTTACACAATTTTATTTTAAAAGGAAATATTTTGCACTATCAGAGCCCATCTCACTTGCTGTAAGTCATCATATTTTAAATATGTAATTGTTACATTTAAAAGTTCATCTGTGTATCATTTAAATTCAGCTTCTAAGCATGCTACATACCACATCCAGTGAAACTCTGCTATAAACATCATTCTCTCACATATGTGTGTATATTTATATTTAATGTACATATGCACATATGTGACTTTTATTATGCAATTTTTCCCTTTTGTTATGAAAATTTTCAAAAGCAAAAGTAGGAAGAATTGTATAATGAACCCCTATGTACTCATCACCCAATTGTCAACTCACAGCTAATCTTGCTTCTTCTGTATCCCAACACATTTCCCCAATTCTCCTATTTTTTGAAAGCAAATCCAGGACATCATATCACTTCATTCACATACACAATGTTCTTGAGATCAGCAAACACATGACAAATGTTTACTAGATGCCAGGAAGGTAAACGTATGGGGATAGGCTTGTTGCTCTCCCCATCTTACGTGTGCTGAAGTGGAGGCACAGAAACAAAAGCAACTTGTCAGCCAGACATGGTGGCACATGCCTGCAATCCCAGAGACTCAGCAGACTGAGTTGCTGAGGGTCACAAGTTCAAAGCCAGCCTCAGCAATTTAGCGAGTCCTGAAGCAACTTAGTAAGACTGTCTCAAAATAAAAAATAAAAAGGGCTGGGGGTGTGGCTCAGTGGTTGAGTGCCCCTTGAATTCTCTCACTCTTGCCCAAGACCCCATACCTGGCAAAGAGCTGGGACTTGAACTCCTGCAGCTCACCCCTTTAACCTCTGTGCTGCACCCCGTCTCAGAAGCACAGCCCCTGTTCCCTGCAATATACCCTTCTATTTGCCATGGAGCTGGTCCAGGATGAGTTTCTTCAGTGTCTGTGCAGAGCCTGCACCTTTGCTGTGCTGTCCGGCACCTCTGCCACATCATCATCTCATCAGCTTGCTGCCTCAAGACACAAGGCAGGGAGGGTGGACACTGAGGTCCCCCTGCAGCCTCTGCCGTGTACAGGATATGGGGCCAGTGTGCACGGTGTGAGTCCCCAATCTCCGGGACTGAGAAGACTAAAGTCAGTGTTGCAGCTGAAGGGCCCAATTCCCAAGTCGACCCTTGACGATCATTTACAACTTGACACCCCATTGCTCTTCTTTTCTTTGGGTTGAGCTGCGTGAACCCAGGTGCTGATTTCACCAAGGCCTGGCTTCCTGAGAACATGGCTGCTGCTTAGGCTGCCCTTGACCACGCTGGAATCAGGCAGGGAGGAATGCTTTTGTCTTGATTGAAACCCTCCAATTCATTTGCTTTCAGCAGCACGCAGGGTCCTGGTTTAAAGAGGGGCCGAAAGGGCTTAAACGTCTCCAAAGGTTTCTGAGACTCGGGACTTCTCAAGGGAGAAAGGGTGATGATTTCAGGGTAAAGGAATCAAAAGCACATGTCCTGCCTTCCTCTGCACATACAGAGCAACTTAAAAACGAGGGGAAGAAAGCGTCAGGGAAAAGTTTTTAGTTTCGTTGAACCAACATTGGAAAAATGCAGCAAGACCCTGTCCAAATCCAAAGCAGAACCGTGTCCTTCCACCTCTGTGGGAAACTCTGGTTTGGAAACCCAGTCTCCTGGGGCTGCCAAGAGTCCCAGCAGAGAACCCTCCCCACTTCCTTCTGACAAAGAAGCAGAGAGTCCCAAAGCCACTGTCCCAGACCTAAAAGCCCAGTGAGGATTAGGAGGGAGACGCAGCCAAGTCTGGCCGTTCCACTTGGCAAAATCTTCGCCATGCCTGTCTGTGATGCCCATAGACCCACCTGCAGGGGCAAGAACCCTGGGCAGGTTCCACTAGGCAGCAGAAAGCCACATGAATTTCCAGGGACAGACATACAGCTGCTGTAGATGCTTGCCCAGGCCCCACAAATGGGGGTTACCTTCACAAGGGCTGTTTTCTCCATGACTCTGATGTTCTGGTGACTTTGTCCTCCTCTGCCTCCTCCTGTTGCTATCAGATGCCCTCTCAATAATCCCTCCCAGTCCGTGGCTTCTACAACTCCCATGGCTTCTGCCCTTTCTGCCTGCTCACATCTATCGCTCCTGGGTACAACAGAGGAGAGGACCTGACTGAACGCCAAATCTTGAGTCCCCATTGGATGGCATCCTGCAGCAGTCCTTGCACCTGTGCCTACCTCAGCCCCTTGTGTTGTCCCACACCTTGAAATAAAGTCCCAGTGCAGAGCATCAGATGCTAAGAAGGAAGCCTCAGCCTGATGGAGGGAGTGTGTGTGTGTGCATGTGCGTGTGTGTGTGTGCACGTGTGTGTGTGCATGTGTGTGTGTGCGTGTGTGCGCGCGCGCGCGCGTGTGTGTGTGTGTGTGTGTGTGTAGAGCAAGGGTAAGCTTTGACTAGGTCAAATCTGTTTGGCAAGGTGGCCTGGCCTTTTAGATCCCAACTGTCATGGATACCTCTGCTTTCCAGGAAGTTATTCCCATCGGCAGCTGTTTCTGCAATCGCGGCTGTTATGAAACCCTTTATTTTGAAAACACATTTCAAAACAATGCTTCTTATGCACTCAGCTTTCTCCCGTCCACTAGGAGGAAAATGGCGCAGCTGTTTCCCTGTGGCCCACATATTCCTGTGTTATTCCCGCGGGCCATTCGAGTCCCAAAATCCATCTTGCAGTCACCATGGAAAAATGCAGAGGCGCGCTGTGGGGGGATGCATGTCAGCTCATCCCAAACACTCCCCTTCAGCCAGCTCCTGCCCCACACATGGCTCAGCCATGACACAATGGCCTGTTCCTCGGAGAATAATTCATTATGTAATTAAAAGTTTTTTCATCAGTGTCGATTACTAAAGCAATTGCTGGGCTAATACCAATTAGGAAACACTAACAGAGGAGGAGCCGGGGCCTGACGTCAGGGCTCACGCCCGAAAGAGTTTACATAAGTTGTCAGATGCTCATGCCAGGGACCCTGACAGAATGCTCAGGGAGAAACAAACAGCACGTGCTCTCCAGGCTGGGGGACCTTTATGGAGAGAACTTGTTCCCACAGGCCAGACTCCCAGAGTACCAGAGTGGAGCCATGGAAAGAAATGGGCTTCAAGAGGAGAAAAACATGGATTCTAAACTCTGCTCCAACTGTTCCCAGCTGTGGACCCTGGGCAAGTTACATAACCTCTCTGACCCTCAGTTTCTTTATCAGAGGGAAGTTTTACATCCTATTTACCTCAAGGGGATCAGTGGGGGTTAGAGATGAGATGTGCAGATGTTGGGAAACAGTGAGGCTTGTTGTAGGTATTCTGTGTGGAAGCTTACTGGTGTTACCACCTGCCTTCCAATTCAGTGTGAGGTTGAGTCTCTTGGCTCTTCAATGGCACGCCTATCCAAGGGTCTCAGGAGAAGCGAAGGCTGAGATAGAAGACTGTTCTCCTCAGACCATTCAGAAATCACCGTCTACTCGAGGGTTTCCCCTAGCCCTCCTTGGTCCCACCCATTATGGGTTTGTTTCACAAAACTCCCCCTAAGCCACTGCTCTCAAGGATATTACTCTGCAGGGGTGTGACAGACAGGAAGTACAAGCACAGCAGCCCCTCAGTGCAATGAGAGATGTGGGCACAATGCCTGAGAAGCACAGGAGAGAGATGGTGGACGGCTTCCTGCAGGAGGAGACAGAGCAGCGACAGGAGACGTTTCCAGGCAGATGGACACAACGAACAAAGGCTCAGGGGCGACAGATGAGGAGGAGGGAGCCGTGTGCAAGACGAGGCCATTGTTTCTGGTACTAAGGAGCTCACACAGCAGGTGTGTGTTCAGGAAGATGGCTCCCACCTGCACCAGGACACTCTCGCCTGGACAGGTGAGGCTCACAGGGAAGGCAGAGGCAGCCAAACAGGGCAGGGTGGCAGCCCGGTGGCCTGCTCATAGCTGTGCCAGGCTTGTCTCCAGAGCTGGATGGGAAAGCCAATTTGACAAAGGAAGAAACTGTCATGTCCAGGAATCAAGTTACCTGCAAGGCAAGCTGGTATGTCACTACCCTTCCCTGACCTCCCTCGTGAAGCAGTTCTCCCTGAGGTCCTTGAGCCCAGCCCTGAGCCAGCCTAGCAACATGGTCTATGCTGTAGGACACTGTACTGGGTGGGTGCTCAAGTGGGCCTCAGGAAACATGTAGGACATCCATAGGATGTGCAGCCTCTGGCCCAACACGGCCTCTCGGCTGGCACAGTCCACCCCATCAGGACCAGGTCAGATCTTCAACCATCTCAGAAAGACCCAGGGTCATCGCTGATATCCTCCCACCTGCCACTACAGATACGCTAGGGAAGCTCTGGCCTCTCAGGTGTCTGCCCCTTTCCTGACTGATGATAGAAGTACTGTCCACAGCTGCAAAGCTGTCCACACTGTGCTCCTGGATGGCCCACCGATGGGCTCACATCAGGTTCCCTGACGTGCATCTTCATGACCACCCATCTGATGACTTCAGCCCTCCTTTGAGGTCCCTGTATGACTCTAAAGCTACCTGGATCCTAGAAGACAGCCAGGATGACAGAGGAGAACTTCAGGTCTGGCCTAGGCTGCGAGACCTGGGGACAGGGTCAGGTGACTAAGCCCTGGTGGAGATGGAGTCCAGGGTGGAGGGGCCTGGCAGCTGCCAATGGCTGGTCCAGAGTCCTCCACACTCTCCTTCGCTGCTCTCATCTGTGGCACAGCAAGGACAACTGGACCAAGGCTCTTGCAAAACTAAACCTGTCTGCATCGATTCGCGATGCAACACCAAAAATGGGCTTAGTTGTCCCTCCACTCCCTTAGAGCCAGAAATGCATGCTTTTTGTGTTGTAGACTTACAGGAACATACAATACCAGACTCATAAAATTTATATAGTCAAACATATACACGCTCGCTCAATCCAAAAGCCAGTCTTTCCTCCATCACTCCTCCTGGACCCTGCCTTTCCCTTACTATTCCCCATCCTGGACAACCCTTTCCTTCCCTTCCTTGATAAGAACACTAGATGAAACTTAACTCCAGCTGTCCCTCCTACCTGAGGACTCCTCGACCCTCTGGTCCGCACTGCTCTCTCCCTTCCCTAAGTTGCGAACCAAATCCATTTCTGATCATTGGTTACCAGCTGTTGGTCTCCTGGTGCATCCTTCCTGAGAGCCTGGTCTTCTTGAGAGCCTGGTCACTCCAAAATTGTGGCTTCTCCCCATCCAACTCAGAGCCCAGACAGACAGATCCAGGCACACAGTTAGCACTCCGTGCAGATTTTCCTGGCATGCAACTGCCAACCTCAAGACTCTCGGGTCACCAGGAAACGATTGAGAAAGGACGTCAGAATAGCCTAGCCTGGGAGATGCAATAATCCTTTGAGAACCAAGATCAGGGGGCAAGGAAAGGGTCTGAACCCCCAGCAGGGCAGTCAGTATCTGGCCCTGATCCCCTGGCAGAGATAGGGAGCCGCAGCAGAACTTGCCCAGCACCATGTTCTTACCCACTCATCCCTGGACCAGGCCCCCTATACCCAGGCAGGCCTTGGGGCCATGTGCCAATGAGTGGACAACAGCATCCAGAAATCCCAGTCAAATTCAAGTTTATGTGATGGTCCATTAAAGTAAAGGAGCTCAAGGGTGCAGGACGGGAACCCCAGGAAAGGCAGACCCAACATATCCCTGAAAGCAGCGCCATCCTGCCACTGGCTCCCTAGCCAAAGACCCCTTAACCCCTCATGCCTTTTCATGCTGCATGCTCAGTCCCTCAACCTATCCTCCAGGACCACAGTCCTTCTCTGTCACCGGGGTAACCACCACAACTCCTCCTAACCCTCAGTCTCCAGCATCACCCCTCTGCCTCTCTCCTGCACGACTTGAGGTTCCACCACACTGAACACCCGTAAGGCCTTGGCTGAGCCAAGCACCATCATTCTCCAGGGCCTTTCCGAAGGATGCCCAGACACGGACATGCACAACTGCACCCGATTACTGACACCTTTTCCTCCAACACCCTTCCCTGCATCTTGGGAGTTGTACTACAGGTATCCCTTCTATGTTCTCAGGGTTCCCCTCCCCTAGTGAGTTGAGCTTAGTGGGCGGGGACCCTCCCTGGAACAGATGACCTCCAGATGAGGACACCAAAGCCCGAGCCTTTGGTCAAAATCCTGTCATCTGTTTGCCCAGACCTGTCTTCACTGAGCTCAGAAAACAAAGAATTGAACTGGGTTAAGCAGCCGGGTTCCAGGGGCTCCCTGTTGCACAAAGGCACCATAGCTAGAGGTACTGCCTGCTCCTTAGTGTCCCCCTCTTGCCCACAGGAACCCAGTCATCCTCACAAGGGTGTAAGCACAACTTGCAGGCCAGTGCCCACCTGGAACTCTAGAGGACTCACAGACACTGACAAGGAATGCTGGAGAGTATTCTGGAAAGAAGTCATCCCAGAGCTAGAAATCCCATGTGCTATTAACATTTGTGGGAAGAAGAAAGGGCTTCAGGTCATGCCAACACCCAGAAGTCTCCTCTGGGCTTTGCATTAATACACATTTGCTGCTCTGCTGATCCAACAGATTCCTTTGACCTGTCAGCCTCTCTTTTTCTTCTGGAAAATGGTACCATAATAGCAGCTGTTTTGTACGATTATTGGGAGAAGGAAACAACGCAGGGTTCCTAGCACAGTTTGGCTGCTCTCAACAGGACAATCCCAATAACTGAATATTATTCTCACTTACAGAACATATCCATGTTCACACCCTCACACTTACACACATGAACACTATTAAACAGGGCTCACAGTTCTCTTCATGGAGGCCTCAGGAAAAGATTCCACCCTGCTTTTCTATCTTTTTTAATTGACACTGTACATACTTTTCAGATTCTCCTTGATTTTAACTGGGCAGACTGGAAATCGCTATCTTCTTTGATTGTCACTCATTGTGAGGTACTAGGTATCTAACCCCATGTGGCAAGGGGGAGAGGCAAAGGCGTCCCTTTGGGATCCACCTGGGTGGCGTGGAGCTAGGCCTGAGACCAACCGCTGCTGGCTCCACCTCCTGCTCTACTCAGCAGGGCTCTGCTGTCTCCTCCTGGGTTCACTCATGGGGACAGGCATGCAAGGCGACCCATGCAGAGCCGAGGTGATGGCCAGGACAGCCCTTGCGCCATCAGGAAAGCCTCTCTTACCTCTAACCTGGGACCTTCCAGCTCTAGCTAAGCCTGCTTCTTTGCGCTTGACAGGGGTTACCACCCTGGACCATGTCCGTGCCACTGCCCTGTGTCCTCTTCCAAAAATACAGAACTCAGTTTCTTTCCTATCTTCTCTTTAATTTTCCAAGATTCAGTCGCACAAGCTGCTCTAGCCAGAATCTTCCTGGAATATAACAACAAAGATACAAAGAGAAGCTTTAACTGGAAGCTTTCTCTTAATGGCCACATGAAAAGTACCCTCCCCCAAACCAAAAAAAAAAAAAAGACCAAAGAAGTTAATGTGGTTTTTGAGACCTTGCTTCACATGGAGCTGGATGAGGTGGAGAGGCGGGGTGTGTGCAGAAAGACATTGGCACCGGTGGTCAGAGACCGGCCTTCCAGTCTTCTCTCCGCTACAGTCATGGGGCCTTGGGCAACTCATTTTATCTGCGTGTACCTCAGTTTCTCCATTTATGAAATAAATGAATGACTTAATTTCACCTGATCTTAGCCAGAAGGCCAAGAAGAGATTGAGTTGGTAATTTCTAAAGTCCTAAATAACTAGAATTCTCTGACACAGAGTCCATCCTCACGCAGATGGCCTCTCACATCAGAAAAGAAGTATGATCCTGGGTGCTACTCTGGCCCAGGACCTCTAGCAGACATCAATGATTGGCAGCAACAGTCTTTCCTTTTGAGACAGACCCAGGCTCAGAAGATTCTTCAACAGTGTACTCCTGGAACCACTATGACCAGAATTGGCACAAAAATTAAAATGAGATATCAAAACCCCGAAAGCTTGCCTCACGCTGTCCCCCCTGAGAATACAATAGAGCATGCTGACGCTCTGCAAACCTGGGGTTGCATATCAAGCAGGACTGTCAAGCCTCCCACAGATGCCGGGCCATCAGGAGAGCTGGACCTGTCCTGGTCACTGTGTAGTCATTTGGCATCTGGTGCCCACAACCAAGAGCCCACAGAAAACCTTAAAAGATCTCTCAGCAGCAGCTGAGAGCAAATTCAGAGAAGCAGAGGCACAAGAGGTGGGCTAAGACTTTGCAAGACCCAAGCCAGGGTTGTCCCCTACACACACACCACACCACACACACAATCACACGCGCGCACACACACACACACACACAGAGCAAGCTCAGGAACTCACCCGTGCACACTGGCACACATATCTTAGGAAGGGCTCCTGGGTGAAAATGGCCTGCAGCAGTGCCATCTAGTGGGGGCCAGGGGCTGTCCCACCCTCAAAGGTTTCCCCACTGAGCCCCGGAGAAAGAATTCCAAACATTCAGAGATGTGAAGGTCATGGTGGATTCTCATGGGGACAAATACAAATGAAGTGATGAATGAGACTGTTCCTACCTTGGGGTCTCTAGCTACCCCACTCAATGCCACCTGCACACAGTCACCCCTCTGTCTCCTATGCAAACACAAACACTCCCAACTTCAGCCTCTAGCTCTTATCTCCTGGGGTCCTGCTTCATGCCCTTCTATTCAGTCTCTAACCAGGATGCACACTGCTGGCCCTGGCCAGATTCTGCCGCAGCTGTAATCCACTTTCATGGTTTTCTCCTCCAAATCTCAGTTTATTCTTCCGCACAATGGGTAAAAGAATGCCTTAGTCACAGGGGTACTATGAGAAATAAGCAGGGTATGAGAGTCACTGTCAGGAAGGACATTTGATAGATGTCAAGGTAGGCGTCACCTAGAAAGTCCCTCTTCTCCACTGGGAACTCTCTTCCATCCCTCTCCGATGAGGTTAGAACACCCGCATTTTAAATAATTCCATTAGGCTTGGCCTCCTGGCCAGGAGGATGCCTTTTTGCCTTTTAGAGACTGCAAAAATGTGCCGCAGCTTCCTGATCTCAGGTTAAGATGCTCCAGCCAGTGTACCCAATAGAAATAGTGCCGCTGGTCGTGCTGCTACCAGCCCCTCCCCAGAAAGGGGTCTCCGTGCTGGGAGACCAGCCAAGTACAGAGGGCTTCTTCAGGGATGCCAAGAGACGAGGAGGCCCTGGAACCCAGGAGGCTGCTGCTTCTGGACAGGAAGAGATGGGAGCATATCCCTGAGGCCCCAGCCAAAGCAGGAGGACACCCAGGCCCCACAACAGAACACCTGGCCACCTGGCCTCATCACAGAGGAAATGAAACCCGGGCCATTCTTCAAGCCTGTGGGAAGCAGCAAGAAGCCTCAAAGGGTGCTCCAAAATGGCCTGCACCGAAGGGTTTCAGCACCCCACTGGCACGTGTGCAGGCAGCAGGGGGCCAAGTCTGATGAAGCTCCAGATTCCATCCAGGCCTGAGATCTCACTCCCAAGTGGCTGTCAATCCCCAGCACAGTCTCCCCACCCCACCCCCATCCCAGCCTCAGCACCCTCAGCTGCTCTCTTGACTGAGCCACTCCCCAGTCACCAAACTTCATGCACATCCTCCACCCTCCTGCTCCTTGTACTTTGCTAAGTGTCCTCCCATCTTCCCTGCGATGGCAGCCCAGAGGGCAGCAGCTCCATCAAGGCCTCACACGGCCCAGTTGGGCTCCTGCCTCTTGTTACCCACCCATCTGCCTCCCCTTCGTTCCCACCATTCTTAGTTCCCAAAATCTGGCTCCAGTCAGGGTGACAAGACCACACCAGGGACCAAGGTGGGAGGTCACCAGGACAGTACTAGCCAAGATGAAAAAAGGGGAAGTGGAGAGAAGGTGCCACTGAAGGAAGAGAGTGGGTGGCATCACATGAGCATCGCTCAGAGAGGACAGCAGGGGATGCGTGGGCTGCAGGGCCAGTGAGGTGCTGGCTACTTCACCTATACACTATGTTTAAATTATACAGTGGCTGTGAGCCAGGGTCTAAGATGCCACCTCTCCTGGAGGACCCTCAAGACCACAGAGGTTGGGGGACCTCACCTGAAGCTGCCCAGGCAGCAGGGGAGTCTGGCCTGGGACCCAGGTAGCAGACCCTGCACTGCCTCAAACACTAGGCCAGATTGAATATAAGCATGGGGAGTGGTCTAAGCCAGAGCTACGGCTGTGGCAGTGTGTGCCTTCAGGTGAAGGAGAGCCATCAGCCAGGCACAGGGACTGGGGACCATCCTCAGTCTGAGAGGAGCAGTGAGCATGGGCAATGGTGCTCTTGTTGACCTGCCAGGTCAGGAGGTAGGGGCGGGGGGGGGGGGCGGGTAGGTGACAGTACCCATCATCCCCAAGCTCACACAGGACCACCTCTGCCCTTGTGAGAGTCAGGACTGCCAGCATCAGCCAGCCCTCTGGGAAGCAGCACAGTAGGAGGAGCAAAGCGGCATCATGGGAAGGGATGTGAAAAAGAGGGAATGTTCTGTTGCTGGGGGAGAGTGACAAAAAGACACGGGGATATCTCCTGGCATCTGAAGGTGGAAAGGTCTCACAAGAACTAAGGTCACAGCCCCATATCTCTGGGACCATGGAGGTGTTCCTCCCTGCCCACTCCTGCTCCTCCCCCTCCTCCTCTCCCTCTTCTTTCTCCTTCTCTCTCTCTTTCCCTCTGTGTCTGACATGGATCAGCTATTTCTGCTTACTCACCAGCTAACACACAACCCCTCCGGCCCAGCTAAATCTATCCCCAGCTCCCCAACCTTTCTGTCAGATCAGATCTCAAGAGAGAATCTGATTGGTTTAACCTAACCTATGCTTTGGATCTTTGGAGTCAGATGACCTTCTCTTCCAATCAGCTGTGGAGAGGATGGTTAGGGTTGGGTCATGTGGCATTAATAGGGCAGCTGGAGTGTGTGGGTGTGAGAAGCGAGTGGAAGCAGGAGGAATGTGCTAGATACATATAAGAGAGAGAGGTAAAGATGGTCCATGAAGCATTGTTTATAATAACAAAAAAAATGATGTTTCTTACTCGCTGCTTAACTCAAATTTGCTAATTCTCTATTCCTTCTCAAAGCATATACTGCTTTCCAATCTCTGAAAGAAACTTACTAAGGCAAATGGGTCAGATCACAGCTCTGTTGAAGGCTCATTCAGTCGCTGCATGGGAAGACACCCAGGTGACAGCAGTTTCTCAAAGTTTCTGGGCTAGGGATGTAATTCGGTGGTAGGGTGCTTGGCTAGCATGTGCAAGGTCCTGGGTTCAATCCCCACAAGAAAGAAGGAGGAGGACCCCTACAGGTAGGCAAAGACCAGCAGAAAAAGTAATAAATAAATAACCAGCAAATCAAATAAACAGTCCCAATGAGAAAACTGAAAAGCAACCAAGATGACATGAATGGCAGGGGTTAGGACCTTCCTGGCCTGGGAGTGGATGTCAACAGTATCAGAAGCTAGAACATGGGGATCTGCAAGAGAGACAGCTCCTCTCTGGACTCAGCAGTCCCAGTCTCCAGTTCAAACCTGCCTTTTGGCCTTTGAGCCAGGAGCCCCAGCATACAGATATGCTGTCCTCACTTCTACCTGAATTTAATTCAAACCATTCTGTCCAACCCTAATTCAGAACTTTTATTAGGTTTTAGGTTACTCTATATATGGCACAATAGAAATATTTTTTCAATCTTAAATTAGAAACATACCACAGCAGAATTCTTTAAAGCCTTTTACAACACTGTAGAGTGAAATGTCTTCAACTTTGCAGCTGAAACCTAACCAAGGTAACCTTCCCCTGGAGAAACTCTGATATCAAGAGGGGCATGTGTCTCTGGAATGTGTTTCTCTTCCCCCTTTCCAAAACAGGGGACAATATTCCTCTAATTAGTCTGGGGTGTGTGAATATTCTGGGGGCATTCCCAGGAGGCCCAGTGGCATTCCCAGGGAAGACAGAACAAAGTCACTACTCTGGCTGGCTTTCCGAATGGGCATGTCCGTCACCACCATCCAGTGCTACAAAGTGAGGCCCAGAGAGGAGACCATGCTCAAGAGGGGTCAGGCCTGGTTTCTTGCTTGCCTGGCCTTCTGGTACACTTGAAGCAAGCTGTGGAGGGAGCCATCACCATGGTGGGGACGGGCTGAAGAACAGAACAGATGGTCTGACCTCCAGATGCACAGAAGTGCTTACGCTAAGAAACGCTCTTCTGCCCTGCACTCCTCAGGTGAGTATAGTTCATGCTTGAAGATGAGAAGCTCCAAGAGCTCATTAGCATCCTGGCATTTCACCCGCCGGGCATCACAGGACACCCTGTTGAATGATCAAAGACTCGGGCAGATGACCTGGCACATAGCACAACCCTGATATTTTGGGCCCAACTTGGAATTTTGGAATGAATGCTATTGCCTTTGGAAAGAAATCAAGGCAATACATTAGAGATAGCTGGTAAGTGCCAAAGAAAAGAATAATAATAAGAATATGCATGTATTTGTCCCATGTAGGACAATCTAATTTTCTTCAATTATATCAAGAAACATAAAAAAAAATCAGACCATCACTCTCCAAAATTGTTCTTTGTCTCTTGTGGCCTGCCTATTGTCTCAAGACCAGTTTGATGCCACTGACACCACCTTGGGGTAGGGCACAAGGCCCTTTTGGAGAACAGGGAAAGGGTGGGACTATTCTTCAGTGTGCCCAGTAGGATAGGATCGTGTTTGATACCCACCCTTGTGAACCCACTGACTGACAAGTGTTGCAGACTGAGGTTGTGTAGGTGCATCCTACAGTCCCCACATTAGAGGAACCCAACCAACAGCTCTGCCTCTGAGGGCTTCCTGCCCTCCTGCACCCAGCCCTGGGTCTTGTCCCTGCTCGCTGCTATAGGCACCAGTCTCGGTGCTGCAGTAGATTCTCACCTGGTTTTGAGATTGGATCTTCAGAAAATGGTGAGGGACCTGCAGAGGCCACAGATCTGGAGACTGTGTCATCTGGACACACTTCACAGGAGGAGCTCCGAGTGGAAAAAGTCCTCAATGGGCTGGAAATGGCATCCTCCCAGAGACAGGCCTGCAGCTGGCTCTTGCAGGAGGGACAGAAAAGGGAAAGCATTCAAGGAGGTGGCACAGCCAGTGCTGGTGTGAGGGAGAATAAACACCATGTGTTCAGCGACAGCCAGCGTGGACAAAGGCCTGACTGGGAGAGAGGCAGGAATAAGCCAAGTCTCCCAAATCCACATAGATACACAAGATCTGATCCTTGACAAAGGTGCCAAAAACATACATTGGAGAAAAGATAGCATCTCTAACAAATGTTGCTGGGGAAACTGGTTATGCTTGTGGAGAAAGTGAAACTAGATCCCTATCTCTCACCCTGCACAAAAATCAACTTAAAATGGATCAAAGACCTAGGGATTAGACCAGAAACACTGCAACTGGTAGAAGAAAACACAGGATCAACACTCCAACATATCGGCATAGCATCCACTTCCTTCACAAGACTCCTAAAGCTCAAGAAATAAAACCAAGAATCAACAAGGGGGATGACTTCAAATGAAAAAGCTTCTGCGCAGCAAAGGAAGCAAGAACACAAAGACAGACCCTATAGAATGGGAGAAAATCTTTGCCAGGAGATTAATATCCATAATATATAAAGAACTCACAAAACTATACCAAAAAATAATAATAGCTAGATCAATAAATGGGCGAATGAACTAAGCAGACATTTCTCAAAAGAAGACATGCAAATGGCCAATAAATACATGGGGGGAAAAAAGTTCAACACTCCTGGCAATCAAGGAAATGCAGTTCACTGTGAGATTTCATCTCGCTCCAGTTAGAATGGCAGCCAGCAAAAGCATACAAATATCAAATGCTGGATGTAGAGGGGAAAGTACATTTATACATTTGTTGGTGGGATTGCAAGTTAGTTTGAAAAATAGTATGGAGATTCCTCAAAAGACTAGGAATGGACTAGCTCTCTCACCCCTTGGGATTTATTCAATAGAAACAAAAATCAGCATACTACAGTGATATAGGCACATCAATGTAGATAGCACGATTCATAATAGCCAAGTTATGGAGCCAGCCTAGGTGCCCCTCAGTAGATACTAAGGTAAAGAAAACGTGGTGTATATACACACAATGGCGTTTTTCTCAGTCATAAAGAATGAAATTATGTTATTTGCTGCTAAATGAATGGAAAGGAGAACATCATGCTGTTTTAGTCACTATTCCATTGCTGTGACTAAAAGACCTGACAAGAACAATTTCAGGAGGAAAAGTTTATTTGAGGGCTCACGGTTTCAGAGGTCTTAGTCCATGGAAGCCCAGCTCCATTCCTCAGGGCTCAAGGTGAGGCTGAAGATCATGGCAGAAAATTATTCCAAAGGGAAGCAGCTCAAGGCATGGCTCCAGGAAGCAGAGAGACTCCACACCAGGTCCTAAATCTCTACCCCAAAGGCACGGCCCCAGGGACCAACCTCCTCCTGCCACACCCTATGAGCTACCAGTTAATCCCACCAGGGGATTAACTCCCTGATTGAATTAAGGCTCTCATAACCCAGGCATTTCACCTCAGCCTTCCTATTGTCACACGAGTGCTTTGAGGGGACACCTCACTTTCAAACCGTAACACGTGCCGAGTGAAATAAGCCAGACTCAGAAAGTCAAATGTTCTCTCTCATATGTGGAAATTAGAGAGAAGTAAGGAATTTAAAAGTGGAGAACAGTGGAGTAGAAGAAGGCATGAGAAGGAGGAGGAATGGGAAAAGGGAGGAATGCAGAATAAAGTTCACCAAGCTGTGCTGCGTGCGTGTGTGTAAATATGTCAGGACGAGTTCTATGATTGTGTGTGATGATAATGCACCAACTAAAAAGACCACAAATGGAAGGAAGACCAATGAGTGAGACAGGCGATGGGAGAAGAAGATGGCACTGGGGACTGAAGTGGAGCAAATTATGTTATATGTATTTATAAGTATGCAAAATGAGCCCCATAATCATGTGTAACTAGAATGCACTAATAATAATTTTAATGCAGGGAAAAAAAAGAACTAAGTCTAAGCCTCCCAACTTCAGTCCTTAGGTTTGTCCTCATCTCTGAGCCCTCTGAGTTGTACCTTCAGATCTGACTGCCACCTGACATGGGCCACAGATAGGGCTGCCTGGAGGATGCTAAGTCTCCTGCTCCCGGGCCTCTGAAGAGTCTGAAGACTTGAGAAGTGCAGGCCGGTCTCACTTCCCTCTCCCCGACTTCTGATCCCCACAATCTTGTATGACAGTTTCTCTCATTGATAAGTCCCTGAGATCAGGCTCAATCTGACCTGCCTTGGAACACGGGGGTCAGAGCAAGCCGTGGGCCTTGGCACAGACCCCAGCTGCTGGGCAGGTTGACACCCAGCACCCTGTCCACGCCTGGCCATGGCAATATCACTCTAGGAGACTGGAAATCCAGGAGACTCCCTGCTCAGAGAGTGGGTGCTTCAGCTTCAGATCCCTAGAGCCAGGGAGAAGTACTGGCCTCTCTTCTGTTGGATCCTGAGCAATGGAAAAGATGGAAGGCTCTTGTCGGAGGTGGCCCACACCAAGCACAGCAGCCCTCCAGCTTCCGGGCTCTGCAGCACCACAGTCCACCTCAACCAGACCCCACTGGCATATGTGTGAAGACAACAGCTGTCCACTCAGCCTTCCAGCCCTGGGGGAGCTCATCCAGGCCGCCTCCCATGCTGACTTCACAGAGAGACCTTGCTCGCCCAGTTTCTCCACCTTCTACTCTGTCCCAGGTGGCCACCACTAGATTCCACTGCACAGAGTGAAGGACAAGAGGCAAGGGGCCCAGTCTCACTCAGCTCAGAGGCCCAGTGACCAGCACAGGGCATTGGGAAGTGGCCAAGAGCCAGGCTAGATCAGACCCCAACTAAATCTATCAGGAAAACCTACTGCCCTTGGTGTACATAATGAAGGGTAAACAGGTTTCCACTGCTTAGAACAGCCCTGGCTGTGCTCTAGACCTTGCTTAGTGCCCTCCCAAAAGAGTTCTGTTTGGGATGATAATCCATATGGTCACTCTGTGTTATAGTTTGCAAATGTCTTCCGCTGGGCGTGGTGGTGCAAACTTGCAATCCTAGCAACTTGGGAGTCCTAGGCAGGAGGATTGTAAGTTCAAAGCCAGCCTCAGCAACTTGGTGTGACCCTTCCTTGAAATGAAAAAAAAAAAAGGTGGGGGAGGGCTGGGGATGTGGCTCAATGGTTAAGTACCCTGGGGTCAATCCCTGGTACAAAAAAAAAAAAAAAAACTCTCCCAAAGACCATGTGTCATGTGTTAAAGACTTAGTACCCAGCTTGGTGTTATTCACTAGGAGAGACCTAGCAGGAGGTCTCTGGTCACTGGACGCATGCTGCTGTTTAAGGGGATATTAGGACTCTGTCCTCTCCCTCCTTCTTTTTAACTCCCCAGCCATGGGTGAGTGGCTTTGCTCAGCTACACACTCCCTGCCATAATGGGCTGCCCCTGCCACCCACCAGAGGTCTAAATCCAACAGCTTATGGACTGACACCTGTGAAACCATGATCCAAATCAACCTTTCCTAAGTTGATAATCTCAGGCATTTTGCTACCATAATTGAAAGCTGAGTAAGACATCCACAAAGCTACGGAGTGGTCAGGCGAGGATTCAAACCCAGACCTGGCTTCAAACCCCAAGCTCCTCCACTTAGCTGTAAGGGCCATCAAAGGCTTGGGAAAGACACAGTGAACAATGTGATGGTGCTTCCACAGGAGGAGTCTACAGGGAAGGCCCTAGAAGCTCTCCTGGAGGTGATGTGGCCCCAGGCTGTGCCAGGTGAGCAGATGTGGCAGGCAGCCTGAGCCCCAGGGCTGGGAGACACGGCGTTGGAGACCCCAGCTCAGAGGGCTGCAAAGATGCCGTGCATTTTCAGGTAACAGTCTGTTGTCTAAAACATCTCTCCACTTGGGCTTGAACAAAGCTTGATCTCTGAGTGGAATCTGACTGTCTAGAAGAGCAAACAAAGCCCGATACTGCAAGAGCTTTAAAAGCCCTTGAGCGGGTGGAAGACAACCAGCTCTTCCTCTGAAGCATCCTGGACATCTGCTGGGCTAGGTCACGGGCAGGTTGGGGTGGAAAGCACTGCCTGGAGATTTTGGGAGGCCCATGGGTGGCAGGGGGCAGTGCCACTCCAGGAGGCAGACAGCAGCAGTACCGAAAATTTGAACATTAGCCCCCGGAGCTTGCAGGCCTGGACCAAGATGTAAACTGTAAGGGTTTCCAGGGTGAGGCTGCAGCTAGAGGAAACCTCAAAGCCAGCACATCTTCCCTGCCCAGCCCTGATCCCTTCTCTTCTTAGTTTAGCTCCTCTGAAACGTCTTCCCCAATCCCACCCCTAAGAGGAATTAGGATCCCTAAGTTTAGTTAGGAGCCCTTGTTTTACAGGATCATAGCATTGAAATATTCTTTTATTGGAGGAACAGATATACAGCAATGTGTTTGTTTGCTAATTAGCTCATATCCCCACTAGACTGGGAGTTCCACAAAGGCAAGGACGGTGGCTGTTTTATCCACCATCATATCCCCAAAGTCTAACACATGTGAATGTCTACTGAGAGGCCAAATGCACGAACGTGACCAAAATGCCACCAT
The DNA here is from genome assembly GCA_004027875.1 of Aplodontia rufa. Lineage (NCBI taxonomy): Eukaryota > Metazoa > Chordata > Mammalia > Rodentia > Aplodontiidae > Aplodontia > Aplodontia rufa. The sequence goes on along the minus strand of PVKS010007135.1, from coordinate 19,349 downwards.
TAGAACATTGTTCCTCCAGAAGAAAGGCAAGGGATCAGGGCACAGGAGGAGGTAGGTGGAGGATGTGTGGGGGAGCAGGATATTGAACAAATTGTATTGCTGAATTGTGTGCATCTAGGAATATGTGACAACGAATCCCAACACTATGTAAAACTATAATGCACTAATAAAAAAATAAAAAAACATTGTTCCTTTTGTCCTTTCATTTATTCAATTAACCAGCATAACTAAGCACCTACTATGTGTTTTTAAAAAACAAAGTTTTTTTTTAAATCCTTTTAAGATACAAATCCCCATCAGATTGTTAGGCACTAGGATATTAGCTGTTATTTACGCTAGGAGGAGTTCTTTGGTCATTTGTGCTTTTTTCATGACAGGCTTTGTTCAGACTCTGCATGCAGGTGGGAGGGGGTGGTGGATTTTCATCAGCAATCTCAGGCTACAGTGAAACTTCTGACATTGGCTTTACCACAAAGAGCGGGAGGAAGCCACCCGTTCCCATGCTAATCTTGCTAGCCAAGGCCCTGGGCCTTCCTTCACAATTAGAAGACCTTGAGAATAGGGATAGAGATGAAGAAAACAGTCAACACGCATTTTACCAACCATTCTTCCCAGCTAGGGATGGTGGTCTGCACAGGTCATTAGGCAAGTCAAACCAAGGGTCCAGAGGCGAGAAAAGGCCCCAAAGTAGAGGGCAGAACCTGGGGGCTCACTGGTCAGAAAGGAAAGACTCATTCTGTATAGCAAAATATGCCCCTATACCCAACTCGCTCCAAAAAACACTTTCCTCCTGCCCAACTCCAGCAACCAATGAGGAGGGGGCCTGGCACAGGGCCAGCAGGACATGATAGTGCCCAACTGTCCTGCCCTGTCTCCAGACATGTGCATTTGATGGGAAGTATGGAGAAAAACCAGGCCCAGGATCCCGAGGCTATCAGGATGTAGGGACAGCAAGTGGAAGCTCAGAGATGAATCTGGAAGTCAGAGAACTCAACCCAAGCACTCAATGGCACAGCCGGATCCCACACTTCACCACTGGAGAAACCAAGGCCAGACAAGGAAGGACTTTGATGCAGGCCACAGAGTTAGGGACGGCTACTCTGGGGCTGTGCAAAATTGTGTTTCTCTCTGTCTGATGGAATCCCAAGGCTACCCCCTCCAAATCCACTGGGAAGACCTGGGCTGAAGAAGGCATTCAAGTGGTACGGGGGCTGGAGCAGCCCAGTGGGCGTGCCTCCTCCTCCCACCTTTCTTGGACATGGTGCTATACCTGGAGCAGAGTCCCACGATCCCTTAGCCTCCCACCCAGGACCTCTCAGACACTGACAAAGAAGAAACAGGAGGCCACAGGACCAATAGAGAGAGCCCCACTCTGATATACAGACCTGCATTTAAATCAGGATCCACAGCTGCCAGTGCTCTGCCCTTATGTCACCTTGGTTGTTTCCGTATCTATAAAATGGGGGCCGGAAACAGGGCCTGCCTTGAAGGTCTGTGGAAAGGACTCACCAGGCCACACAGTGAGCACACAGTCATGTGCTCTTTCTCCTCCTCTCCCCACCCACCCACACAATCCCTGAGCTTCCAGGAAATGCCTTCACCCTGATTCTCCCCTTGCTCACAAGTAAGCTTCAGCACACAGGATGGAGACACCTCAACAGGCGTGTATGTTAGTCCTTCTTCTTCGGGCCAAGTCATTAAGGATGCTAATGATCTAGCTGGGGAGATAACAGCATCAGCAGACACACAGTAGGCCTTCAGAGAACCAATGCACGGCTCATAGAGTCAGTCAACAATCACATCACCCTCATTTGTGCATTTTTCACAACAGGATGTCATAGCCAGAGGATATAAAAAGGACGCAGAGACTTTGAGGCCCTTCCTTAAAGTCACCACAGTGAGCTGGTACCAGAGACAGGACCACAGTATGAGCATAGAGATTTTATTACAGACTAATTAATCCTTGTCTTAGAGATCAAATTAGCTTGAATTCCCATACCCAAGCCTGTGTGACCTTGGACAGGATATTTAACCTCCCTGAACATCAGTTCTTCTGCAAAATGTGATGACATCTTTGTCCCAGAGTAGGACTGAAGTTCACAAAAGATTCCTGTACATAAAGTTTTGAGTGTGGTATGAGGCAGTTTGGAGGAGGGGGCTTAGCACCTGCCCACCCTCACCCCAGACAACAATGACATAATAAAAAGGCATGAAGTATCAGATACCACTGCTCAGTTCTAGAATGTCCTTAGAAAAGCTGCAAGAAGATAGAAAACCACACAGGAGCTTGTTTTTAAAAACAAAGAAAAATATGATTAAGCAGGACTGAGAACACTGTTACAGAAGAATGAAAATATTTTCCTTACCAGGGCACTTGTATGTCAACAGCTGATAGGCGGGGTGGGATCGGCCACCACAAGGCCGCCAGGCACCTCAGATAGCACGGCACAGCATGTAGGCCCTCCACAAGCTGGGAGAGAGCTGGCCCAGAGCCTGAGTTCAAAGCCTGTGAAATGGGGCTGTCCGTCTAGGCTCAGGCCTGCCATGGCTCCTTTCTATCTACCCTCTTGTTAAACTGGATTACAGCAGCTATATGACCATCTCAATGTCAGAGGCGGGCAGCTGATTTGGTCAGACTTGGAGAGGTTAAGTATTACTCCTGAGGTCACACAGCTATTTGGGTATGGCAACGCTGGACCAAAGCTAGAGTGGTTCCACTCTGCCACACTGCATCCCACCCAAGGGGACTCCACTGTCACTTGCTCTGCCCTGTGAAAAGCATTGAGATGAGTCAGATGCCCACTGACCCACAAGCAAGCCCTCTAAGTGGCTTCTAGACAGAACCAGGTAGTCCCCCTGGTCCCATCAGCCCTGCCCCCTCCCATACCAGACACAACATATGGGAATTTTCCTTTAGCTGTCCTCACCCTTGCTCCTCTCTGCTCAGGCAACCATGACCAGCTTCCTGTTCTTCTCAAATTCCTTGCCTTCCTCTCACCTTCTCTTCCCCTCTGTTGCAGCCTGGCCCAAATCCCTTCTACTGGTTCTTGGGTCATGGCAAGCACCCTGCTGACCTTGCACATTCTAGCATCTTGCCCCTTCCAAATGCCCCGCAGAAACCTTCCACACATACCACCCTCCCCTGCTCTGACTCCTGCACCCGCCCACCCCCAGCCCCACCCCATCTAGCTCACGGCTTTTCATATGTTCTTAGCCTGCTTCTGTGGAGGTGCTCTCCCCAGCAACAGAGTGAGTGCTCCACACATGCTTGTGGATGACGTGTACTTTTGCATTGGTCTGATTTACATCACTAGGATCCATTTCTGTTTGCAGGAAGTCCCGGAGGCTGGGACCCCGCAAGGACCAGGCCCACAGCGGTGCTTCCAGAGCGTCTGCTAATCCGCACCTGATCCCAACACTCCTGCATCTCCCAGTCAGGACCCCACAGAGGACCACACGCATGCTGGCGGAGAGTTCACCGTTTAACTAAAGAGATTCAGAAAGGGGCCCCTTCATTCTCCCCATCTCCCCCCAACTTAATTTACTGACCTCTAAACCGGAGAGCACAGGGTGGTTCCCGCCTCCCTGCTCCACCCTGGAACAGAGCCTTACATGACTTAAAACACGTCTGAAGAAACTGAGGCTCGGAGAAGGACACGCTCCAGGCTGCCAGAGCCCAGGTCCAAACCCTGGCTGTTCTGACCCTTGCACTACACTACGCCGTCCCTCTCCATCCTAACGCCCTCGGAGGGGAGCAACCCCTCCTGGGGACCAGCTGCTTCAGAGCCTGAGGATCAGAGGGTGCACAGCAAAGACCCCTTCTCTGTGACTTCTGCAGGTTCACCCAGGCCCACCTGTAAGGGACCCTGTCACATAAGTACTGCCCAACAGCAGCTGTGGGTGCTTGGAAGGTGTCCCTGAAAACTTCCCACGTGATGGATACAGGTGGGGTTGTGAGAGGTAGGGGCTGGGACAGCAGATGCACTCCTTGCTCTCTGGGTAAGCACCACAGCCAATTCCAGGCACAGAGGGTCTATGAGAAACGAGGCACAGGGTCTGCTGTTCCTGTCTGTGGTCCCCATGCAGTCACAGGCAGACCTGTGAATGCTTTGCAACACTCCAGCAGTGAGACTTTCCTGAGCAAAATACTTGAATACTTGCTGCCACTTGAATGCTTCTAGAAGTTGCTCAGACTCAAGCTCCACAGACCGGAGCTGGACCCAGGACTGCTTGCGATCAGACTGCAAAAGCAGTCTCTTCTGCCTTGAGCAGCAATCTGGGACTTCAAGGAGCTGCTGGGGAACCTGCACCCCACACACGCCAGGCCAGAGGATCCACATCACTGCTATGGTTCTCAGGCAGCTGCTCTGCTGTGGGTCAGGCCCTGGATGATGCACTGAAGATCCAGATGCAAATGAGATAAGGGCCCATCCACAGAGTGGGCTGGTGAGGGGACGGCAAGTAGAACAGCCTGAGTCCGTGTGTTCAGAGGTTACTGAGCTACCCACTTCCTGTCCTTCTGAAGACTCTGCCCACCAGACCCTCTGCTGCCTGGGCCACCACAGTGTGGGCCATGTGGATCCACCAGCCCAGTTCCAGCTGTTTAGATCAGGGTGAGTACTGATTGCACCAAGAGTGGCTAGTTGGAAGTTAAGAGGTTCAAGAAGAGTCTTTGGAGCATTGGAGTGGGAAGGGCCATGAGGCATGGTTGGGGCCAGAGAGGCCTTGACAGTTGCATACAAGCTGATGGCGCAGAACCTACGAAAAGCCTGGGCCTAGAAACACAGGGCAGATGATGCTGAGCCTAGGATCAGGGGGTCAGAGTACTCAGACTCCCGGGGAAACCCCAACAAATGCAAGGCCAGCCTGAGAGCCAGATGGACAGAGGAACAGGACTCAAGTCAAGCCGTGGGAGAACATTGACCTAGGCAATCCCAGGCCGCATGCCAGCTTGACTATAACTTGGCCAGTACGCTGTAGGAGCCCAGAGCCTCAAAGAAGGTGTGGAGGATAGTGTGCTGGCTGCGGCAGAGCAGTCACCAGCACCGTGAGCAATGGAGGCCCAGGAGGCCGTGGGAGCACGCGTGGGAGCAGGTGTGTGGGCTAGCCTGCTTTCCAAGGGAACTCCCCTACAAATCCAAAGCCACCTTGGCAGTGGCACAGCTCTACAAGGCTCCAGGCCCACCAGGTGCGATGCGGCTGGAGAGCTCAGGGATGCACTCAAACACCTTGTTCCCTTGGGCCCCACGCAATCACAAGAGGCTGATTGTCACCGACCTGCCCGTTCCTAGGGCAGCAGGGAAAGAGCAAATAGACCCTCTGCCTATGTGTCCATCTGCCTGGCAGCAGCCACGGCAGCTGCTCAAAGCAGCCCAGCTCCAGCCTCCACACTGAGCACAGGGGCAGGGAGCATCAGAAAAGCAGAGTCAGACCTCCTGGGCGGGGCCTGTGGGAGAGGGTCCTGAACAACCAGCCGTCACTCTTGGAACCTGGGTACTTCATCTAAAAGGAAAATCATCTGCTCCTTGATGCTGTTCTCCGGATTACAGGAGAACGGACAGCGCCTGGTTCAAGGCCAAGCGTCTGCTGCCTTTTAGAGGGAGGGGCAGGCAGCAAACCCCTTCAGACTGGATGGAGGCTGCGTCTTCTTTGCATCCCTGCCCCAAAGACATGTGGCAGAAATGCTCGATGACGCCCTTTTTTGTGGTTGTTTATTTTCTGCCCTGCTCGAAAAGCAATTGGTTCAGCTGTTAGAATCAGATGGTTATAGTCTTCGTATGTTGTTTCTTTTATTGTTGTGATTGTTGCTGTCTCAGTTTACAAAGAACTAACCTTAACTGGGCAACTTTGATTTAACAAACTAGATGACTGACATACGTTATCTCATCTGATTCCAGAACACAGTGGAAGGGAAACGTGTTACTTCAAAATGCATAACGGAATGTCTTTTGGGAAGAGATCCATGTTGACCAAGCGGCCTAGTCTCCCCAAGCCTCTGTTTCCTCATCTCCACAAAACTGTCCCTATCTCCTGTAGCTACTGTGAGGATTCAATCAGATAAAACACTGGAAGCACTAAGCATACAGGAGAAAAAAATCTCCACTCCTTTCCTTAGCTGACAGGCTGCACATGATCTGGCTCCCACCCACTGCCCAACTCATTTTTAAGACTTTTTTTATGCAGTCGGAGCCCTGTGTAATTTCATCTCTCCACAATGTCACTCTTTCATACATACAGAGCCGCCTTGCATCTGTTTCTCCATGCCCCACGCAAGTAGTCTTTCAGCTCCTCTAACATGCCATGGTCTTCCTGTTTGGGGGAGCTTTGTGCTACTCCTACCCAAGGAACCCCAACTGAATCCTGTTCATCTTCCTTGCCTCGGCTGGAAGACCAGTTCCAACCACTCAATCAAAAGTACATCCCCCTCCTGTTCCACTCACAGCTCTTACCAGAACTTGCAAAGACGGTATCTGTGTTGGTGCGTTTGCTGGTTCACGGCTCCTTGAGAGAAGTCAAGCTTCCTGAGAGCAGGATCTGTGCTTCCCAGCACAGGCCTCCCACGCAGCAGATGCTCAGTAAGAATTGGTACTGAAGTAACAGAGACCGAGACTCTACTACCCCTACCAGAAACTCTCATGGGGCTGGACCATGAGAGTCTAACGGCTCCAGAGAAGCCGTTAGAGCCATGCAGACAGTGTGGACCACAAGGTGGGCCAGCATCACACAGTGGGGATGGGTTCCAAGATGTAGAAAGAGAAGCCCTGGCAGTCATCCCCCAGACAAGCGTCTCCATCTTGCCTTGCCAAGTTGTCCCTCTAGCAGTTAAGCCCACCTTTATGAAAGCACCTCAGACCAGAGGGGTATGGGGCCAAGACGGGGTGCTGGTAATGTTCTCCTGCTCAGACAGGGCAACTAGTGGACAATGAGACCAAAACAACAGGCGTCTGAACAAATGTGTAGAATAATACCTACCCTACTAGAAAACTGAGGATTAAATGCTATAAGAAAGACAAAGTAGCCAGAACGTTACCTGGCAAACAATGGACACTCTTAATTCCCTCGTCTGTCCCATTCCCCCACCTCCCAAGGAGAACAGCTGGGGATGTGTGCTGCGTGGTTCCTCTCCCTGCCTCCTCCAAGTCTACCCTGAACTGCGATATCTGGGTGGGAAACAGCTCCAGGCTGCAATGCTATGACAGCACTGCTTAAATTGAATTACCCTGAAACCAGAGAAGCCTGCGGCTCTCCCAGGGAGTTCAGAAGTGCTCACCCCGAGAGTAACTGCACACTGCACAGGAAAAGGCACTCAAGTTGATAAGGAGTCACTTGGATCACCGTCTAAGGCAGGTTCTGCCTTTGAAATACACGCATTCCTTATTAGCACACTCTTGGGATTTCCAGGATTGAATATTATTTCGATTACACAAAGTCCGTTTTTAAGACATTTTTGCATGCTGTCAGAGTCCTATGTAATTTCATCTCTCCACAAAGTTACTCTCTTTCATATATACAGAGCCATAAGCCCTGATGAGAAAGGAAAAGAGAGAGACCGTAACGTGAACAGGCAGCATTGATCCAATTACGTGCAGGGCACTAGCACACAGGACAGACAAGTCCACACTGGAGTGCTTGTGGCAATGGGACAGTGCTTGGGCTTCTCCTGAAAGCAACGGGAAGCCACTGAAAGCCGATCAAGTTTTTAAAATAGGAAGTGAAAAGGCAGTCAACTCTCATGTATTAAACGCTGAAAAGGTGTAGTGACACACAACCTAAGGCATTCGTAGAGATGCACTGGGAGGGAGGCAGGAGGAGGGGAGGGACAAGGGTGGGTAATTACGGGGGACTCTAGGGGGTAAATCTAATTTTCAGAATATAAATATACTATATATTGTTTCATTGGAAAAATAAAAATAAAAAAGAATTCAAAAAATAATAAATAAATAAAAATAAAATAGGAAGTGACTAATAAAAGTTTCTTTTTTAGAAAGCTGACTTTCATTATAATGAGAAAGACAGATGCAGAGGGAGGAACGTAGTTAAGAAATAGTTCAAAAATTCATTCAACTTAGATATGACACCCAAAAAGCACAAGAGGTAAAAGGCACAACTTCATCAAATTAAAAACATTGGTACTTAAAAGCATGATATCAAGACACAGAAACACAAACCATAGAACAGAAGAAAATATTTACAAATCACAGAGCTGTTAAGCAGCCTGCATCCAGCATACACAAAGAACTATTTCAACTCAACAATAAAATCAACCCAACTAAAAACCAGGCGAAGGCTCTAAACAGACATATCTGTAAGGAAAATATAAAGGATCCATAAGCACACTAAAAGACGCTCAACGTCCTGAATACAGGGAAATGCAAATCAGAACCACAATGAGATTCCACTTCACATCCATGGCTTTGACCAAACGGAGACGATAACAAGTATTGGTGAGGACATGGAAAATTTGCTGGATGAAATGTAAAATGGTGCAGTTTGTCAGGTCCTTAAAAAGCCAGAGTTGCATGTCCATTCCATTCCACCCAAAAGAACTGAAAATAGGTGTCATGCAAAACCTATGCGTGAATGTTCACAGCAACATTGCTCAGAACAGCCAAAACGTGGAAACAACCCAAATGTGCAGCAACTACTATATGGATGTCAGGGTTTGGATATGAAGCACACCCCAAAGACTCATGTGTTGAAAAGAAAAAGGAGAACAGTAGAGTACAGGAAGGAGTTGATGAGATGGAAGGAGAGGAGGCAAAGGGGAGGAATCAGGGAATGGAAGTGACCAATCTATGCTATGTACACATATGAATCTATCACAACACGTCCTACTTTATGTATAATTGTAACGCACCAATTAAAAATAAATAAATGAAGGGAAATCAGCACAACAGAGACAGGGATGGGGGAAGGGGAGGATAGGAAAATACTAGGGGATGAAATGGAGCAGATTATGTTATGTGCATGTATGAATATGTCACAATGAGCCCCACTATTATGTATAATTATAATGCACTAACAAGAACATAATAAAATAAAAATAAATTTTAAAAAGGACTCATGTGTTGAAAGCTTCGTTCCCAATGAAGGAAAGTTCAGAGTTGGAACTTTCAGAAAATGAGTGGATCATGAGGGCTCTGACCTCATCAGTGAATTAATCCAATTGATGGATTCATAATCTGAATGAACCATTGGGAAATGGGAAGCTGTAGGAGTTCGGCCCAGCTGAAGGGCGTGAGTCCTTGGGGACGTGATCTTCGGGATTATATCTTGGCCCCAGTCCCCATTTCTGCCTCCTAGCAGCCATGAGCCAAGCAGTTGTCCTCCACCACACCATTCTGGCATGATGTTCTGCCTCATCAGGCCCATCACAACAGACCTGGCTAACAATGGACTGAAACCTCTGAAACCATGAGCCAAAGTAACTTTTCCTGCTTCAAGTTATTTATGTTGGGAATTTGTGGTCACAGCAGCGAAAAGCTGACTAACACAATGGATAAACAAAATGCAACATATCCGTACGATGGGATAGTATTCAGCCATAAAAAGGAACGAAATACTGGTACATGCTACACCCCGAAAACACTGTAAAGTGAAAGAGGTCAGTCACAAAAGGTCACATATTATACATGATCCATTTACCTGAAAACTCCAAATGAGGCAAATCCACAGAAACAAAGTAGATTAGTGATCACTAGGGAGAGGGAGGAATGAGGAGTAATTACTACACTGCTAATAGGGATGAGGTTTGAGGAGAGGAAAATAAAAATATTCTGAAATCCAAAAGTGGTAGTTAATGCATGACTTTATGAATACACTAAAGAGCACTGAATTGTATACTTTAAAAGTGAATTATGTCAGAAAAGTTGTAATGACATACAACCTAAGGCATTTGTAGACATGTTTTGGGAAGGAGGGAGGGGGAGGGATAAGGGTGGATAATTCGGGCGGGGGGGTCTTGGGGGGTAAATCTAACATTCAGAACTTATATATATAGTATATTTTTCATTAGAAGCATGTTTGGTTGTTCAACAAATAAATTTCTTAATAAAAAAGAGAAAAAGTGAATTATGGTATGTGAATTATATTTCAATGATGCTGGTATTAAAAAGCAAAAAACATTTACACAGCAAAATCTCCAGGCACTGTTCCAGGTGGTGAGGACACAGAACAAAACTGACACAAATCCCCGCCCTCCCAGAACTGACATTCTAGTGGAATAATCCCACGGAGGAGTAGCGAGGGTCTCAGTGAGTTAATGGCTAGAAAGAGAAGCGGACTGGACTCAAGGAGAGGCTCTGAAATAGCAATGGATAAGGCCACATGGTCAGCTGACCAACTAGAATAGGAGGGATGTCTGAGGTCACCTTCCCGTTGGGGTCTGACAAAAATCCTTACTGTCACCCCTCTGGCTCCTAGGGTCATAATTTCCTACATGAAAAGCACTGTAAAGTTCAACAAAGTGGCTTTTATAATCCAGAAATTTCAGAAATCCCTGAAAAATAAAAAGGGAATTTGTTTGAAAGAGAAAATCCCAGCCAAAATTTAAGAATGTTGTGTATAAAAGTAAGCAAGACCCCAAGGCTACTAAAAGCTCAGAGGTGGTAGGTTCTGGGAGTAGGAGAGTATTGAGAAAGAAGTCTCCATGGGTCCCTCATGGTTCTATGTGTCTTGTTTAAAAAAAGAAAAGAAAAGAAAGGCACCAACAGCTTTTGTTCCAGATTATCCTTTCAAGGATGTTTGAATAGAGAATATCTAAAAGATATAGTGTCTCCCTCCAGGAGCAAAGGGTAAGATTAGCTACTGTCTAGTATGATAACAATATTGTACCAGAAGATGTTCTGGAGAAAATGGGCAAGTTGGCTTGTGGCCAATTATAAAAGATCGGAGTTTTCTATGCATAGGGTGCTGTAGCTTTGACAGCAACTCACAATATATACGGCATCCACCTGAGCAGCTCAGTGCTCTCCCCATGGAAATTAGGACAGGGAAGAGGCAAAGGGAAATGACATAACAGGGAAGTTCCTAATGATTGCTGAACCACAAGTAATGAAATCCTTTGTCTCTGACCCAGGGGTCTCATGTCCTCTTCCAGCACCCAGGAAACTCCACAGGTTAATCTACTGAGGAAACCAATATCATAAAAAGAAGTGCACAGATATACACACTTACTCAGGTAAGAATACAAAATGAAGGAGACAATACAGCAAGCAGAGTAAGTCTTTAGAATAAGGATAATCAGTACATACAGGAAGGTATAAGAGAAAATTACAGCCATAAAAAACTAACTAAGCAACTTCAGGTTTTAACTTTTGATCATAAAATAAGAGAGGAACAAAAGACCAGCTAAGAGTAAATCAAGGAACCTAAAGATTGAGTCAAGGAATCTTCCTTTAGTTCAATGCAAACAGACAAAGAGATGGAAATAGGAAAAAAGAATTAGCAGAAATGGAAATCCAAGAAATAAAACATTATCTAAAGGAATATCAGACAGGTCAGAGAAGACAGGAGAGAATAAATTCAGAAAAATTAAAGAAGAAAAAGCTCCCAGAGTTGAGGACAGACACAAATTCTGAAAGTGAAAAGTGTGATTGCACAAGTGCCAAGAAGAAAGAAACCAACAAATCCACAGTCACAGTGGAGGACTCCTTTGGAGGCAGGGACAAGGTCTCCCTTTATTGCCTATGCACATCTTGAACTCATGAGCTCAAGTGATTCTCGCACTTCAGCCTATGGAATAGGTGGGACTATCGGTACTCACCTCCACACCCAGCATGGGGGACTTTAAAATACCTCTCAGAAATTAAGTGATCACACAGATCGAACTTACTTAATTACACAGAGGTACTGTCTCACATAGTAGCCTACTTAAACATGGATATTTGAACATAAATTTAAAATAATAACAATCGAAAAGAATTTAAAATTTAGTTCCTCAATTGCAAAAGACACATTTTTCAGTGCTTGACAGTCACATGTGACTAGTAGCTACTTCATGGGACAGCACAGATATAGAACATTCCTATCATCTCTAGAAGTTCTGTTGGACTCCACTGAAAGGGTCTAAATAACACAATTAATAAACTGGACCAAACTGTAAAACACAGAAAACTGCACCCAACAGAGAATACACATTTTCATCAAATGCTCCTTTGTGGCTAATGCATAAAAGCATTAGCCACAAAGGAAATCATATAGTCTACATTCACTAACAGTGCCATAGTGTTAAAATTTTAAAATAAGCTGGGCACAGTGGCACACATCTGTAAGCCCAGTGGCTCAGGAGGCTGAGGCAGGAGGATTGTGAATTCAAAGCCAGCCTCAGCAACTGAGTGAGGACCTAAGTAAGCAACTTAACAAGACCCTGTCTCAAAATAAAATATAAAAAGGGGGCTGGGGATATGGCTGAGAGGTTAAGCACCTCTGGTTTAAGCCCCAGTAAAAAAAGAAAGAAAGAAGGAAGGAAGGGAAAGGGAAAAGAAGGGAGGAGAGAAGGAAAGAAATGTTTAATATATTTACATATCAGAAACTCTAATTTCTACATACATAATTCTTAGGTCAAAGAGGAAATAAAAATAGAAATTATTAGCAAGGAATAAAAAAAAAATTATGTGATGCAACCAGCGAGGAACTCAAAAGATTTGTATGTTTAAAAGCTTTCATTGCAAGGAGTAAGGAAAGTGTTGAAGGGCATTGAAATTAAGCTGTTCCTTAGCGACCAATAACCACAAAAATATAGGAAAAAATCTCTTCACTTTTAAGGAATTTAATGAGCAAATGCTGCCAAATCTTCAGAGGAAAGATAAAGCCCAGGTTATAGAAAGTGTTTCAGAGCATAGGAAAAAAGATAGCAATGGCTCGTTTCACAAGGCCAACAGACCCCAATAGTAGAGAGAACACAAACAGACTGTATGCCAATTACATTTATAAACATAAAATCCCTACAGAAAATACATATACTCGATTTTAAAATTCTTTCTGAATTTTTTAAAAAGAAAAATTCTCCTGAAAATGATTGAAGAAAAATTCTAGCAGTTGATAATCTGGCAAAAACTTACTGCAAAATCCAACTTAGGGAGAGACTCTAGAGGAGTTTCCAATAATCAAGACCTGTCCTCAGCACATCATTCATGTGGGCAGAGGAGGTTCTGTAACAATGCAATAATTCAAGGAGCCATATACATCGAAGAGACCAAACTGGGCTAAAGATGCGATGTCAAACAAACTCAACAGATTGAACAAGAAAACTAATCCTGAATTCAGTAATGTCATTAAATATCCAGGAAGAAAAGCAGAAAAGGAGAGGAGAGAGAATCTTTTCCATTATATCTGCAACAGGTGATCAGAAAGTGTAATAGAAAAATATAAATGCTATTCACAAGAGCAATAAAATGGTAAAAACAAGAAGGAATCTAAGTAGAAATCCACAAGTCTTACATGTGAAAACCCTAACACTTGGTATAAAGAAAACCTGAATATATTGTCAAATATGTTGTTCCTGGACAGGAAGACATGAGATTATAAAGATGTCAAATACCCTCCAATCAGTATATAACCCAATGCAATTCTCCACAATAGGCTTTTATAAAGAAGTTAATAAGCTGACTACAGATTCATCCAGAAGAAAACATGTGCAAGAATAGTCATGATGATTTTTTTAAAGAGAGAGAGGGACAGAGAGAGAGAGAGAGAATCAATTTTACCCAGTCTTTTATCTGATTTTCATTGCTCCGACACTTGGCTGTGTACATGGTACTGAGGTGCGAACTCAGGTCCTCATGCCTGCAAGGCAAGCACCATAACTGCTGAGCCACTGCTCCAACCCCTAGTCAAGATAATTTTGAAACCGAAGACTAATAAGCAAAACTTCTCTCCCATACATAAAAAATAAATAATGATAGCTGGGTTTTAAAACAAAAATATATTATAGATTAACAGCAAAGAGCTCAGAAACAGACCAATAAATACAACAAAATTTTTGTATAAAATGAAAGTAGCCATTCAGATGAATAAAGAAATAGGGCTGGGGGTGTAGCTCAGGGGTAGAGTGTGCTCATTAGCAGGTGTGGGGCCTGGGCCCAATCCCTGGCACACCCCTACAAAAAACAGAAAAGTATTGCAGTGTTCAACAATAGTAGAGACAGTTGCCTACCCATTTAGAAATATAAAGACAATCCTTGTGCACAGCATTAATGAAATGGAGAAATTGACAAAGTTATTGGAAGAAAATAAATAGGCATGTTTCGATTGGTATGAGAAGATCCTATCTAGGTGACATCAAAATAGGGAACTTCTGTATGACAAAAGATACAATCGAGAGTAAAACGGTAAACAAGTTTTTCTCCCATTCTGTAGGTTGTCTCCTACTTCGATAATTGTTTCCAATGCTGTGCAGATGATTTTTACTTTAATGTAGTCTCACTTTGTCAGTGTTTGCTTTGTTTCCTGTGCTTTCCAGGAAAACCATTTTTAGGGATCCTATCTAGAAAATCATTGCCTGTACCAATGTCTTCAAGTGTTTCTCTTATTTTTTTTTTCTAGCAGTTCCAGCGTGTCAGGTTTTACATTTAAATCTTTTATCTATTTTGAGCTGGGTTTTGTACAGGGTGAGAGGGAAAGGGTCAAGTCAATCTTCTCCAATTTTCCAAGCACTAATTGTTGAAGAGGCTGCCCTTTCTCCAATGTATACTTTTGGTGCCTTTGTTAAAAATCAGTTTGATGAGGCACTGGGTATATAGTTCAGTGGCGGAGCACTTGCCTAACACGTGCCTGGCTTCAATCCCTAGCACAGTGGAGGGAAAAAAATCAGCTGGCTGATTCATTAATAAAGCAAAAAAATAAATTTTAAAATGGACCAAAGATTTTAATAAACATTGTACCTTAGAATATTAGCATGACTAATAAGTTCATGAGATGTTCAACATCATTAGTCATTTGAGAAATCAAAGTTAAAGCCACAAAGGCATATCACAATACACCCACATACCCAAACCCATTCTATATTGTACCCATATAGACTGGCTAAAATAAAAAGACAGACAATACAGGCGTTGAAGGGAATATGGAGAGACTGAAACTCTCATGCATTGCTGGTGGGAATGTAAAATGATACAGCCATGTTGGAAAAACATTTGGCAGAGTTTTTGTGTCCCCCTACACACACATTGGTGCATATTAATTATATAGCATAGTAGGTTCCATTGTGGCATATGCGTACATCCTGTAACACAAGTGGATCAGTTTCACTCCCTGATACTTCCCATTCTCCTCCCATCCTCCCTCACCTGATCCCCTTTCTCTACTCCAAAGGCCTCCCTTCTGTTTCACTGCATCCTTGTTTCCTTTTCATTGCTCGAGCCTGCACGTGAGAGGAAGCGCACAATACTTGCCTTTCTGAATCTGGCCTGTTTCACTCACATGATGCTCTCCCAGTTCCATCCATTTTTCTGCAAATGACAATTTTGTTCTTTTTGTGACTGGATAAAACTGCATTATGGGGGCTGGAGAGGTTCCTCATGCTCTTGCCTGGCATGAGTGAGGACCTGGGTTCAATCCCCAGAATCAGGGAAAACTAACCAGAGAAAAAACAAAAACCAGATGAAAAAAATGAAATTAACTCTCTTTTTTCTCCTGTCTCACTTACCTCTCTAAAAAAAAAAAAAGAAAGAAAGAAAGAGAAAATGTGCTGTGTATATAGACCAAATTTTCTTTATCCATTCATCTGTTGCTGGACATCTAGACTGATCCCATAGACTTGGCTACGTGAACTGTGCTGCGGCTATCTCTAAAGTATGCAGACTTTGTCAGACAAATGCCAAGGCACAGTGTAGCTGGATCACATGGTAGATATATTTTTAGTTTCTGAGGAAACTTCACCCAATTTACATTCCCATCAACAGTGTAAAAGACCTCCTTTTCCCTCACCTCGTTGTTATTTTGTTATTCTGCCTGGGGGGAGATGGAATCTCACTGTAGTTTTGGTTTGCATTTATATGATGATTAAAGATATTGAACAATTTTTCATATAATTGTTGGCCATTTCTGCCTCTTTTTTTTAGAAGGATCCATTCAGTTCATCTGCCCATTTATTAAAAGGGTTATTTGGGGGGGGTTGGTGTTAAGTGTTCAGTTCTCCTATGTTTGGGATGGTAATCCTCTGTTGGAAGAGTTACTGGCAAAGATCTTTGTCCCATTCTGTAGGCTCTCTTGCTATGCAGAAGCTTTTTCTTTTTTCTTTTTTTTAATTTTTAACTTTTTCAGTTCTGGAAATTCCCCCGGTTGGCCTGGAACTTACAATCCTCCTGCCTCAGCCTCCTGAATCAATGGGAATCACAGATTTTCACCACCAGCCCCAGCTTGCTATGCAGAAGCTTTTAATTTGATTTGGCAGAGATTTTTTTTAGTGAAGCATAAACCTGTCATTTGACCCAGAAATTCCACTCCTTGGAATCTGTCCAAAAGACATGAAACCATATGTCTACATGAAGACACGTGCATGAACATTCATAGCAGCCTCACTCATCGCAGACAAAAATTGGGACTACTCCAAATGTCCACCAACTGCTTAATAAACAAAATGCAGTCTGTTCATGCAATTAGATACTATTCGTAAATTAAAATGAATGAAATACTTATACAACAGGAAACAACATGGTTAACAACTGCTACAACAAGCAAACCTCAAAAACAGCACACTAACTGAAAGAAGCCAAACCCAAAGATTACATCTTCTTCTGCACTGACATGAAATATCTAGTAAAAGGCAAATTTGTAAAGACATAAACACCGATTTCCTAGGTCTTGGGTCTGAGCAGGGATGAAATTCAAGCAGGCATGAAGGAGCTTCCTGAGGTGAAGAAAATGTTCTAAAACGTAATTGTGACAATTTCACAACTCCATAAATTGACTAATAATCATTAAGTTGAAAAAAAATAAAATTGATATCACCAGTAAGGGTCAAATGTATTCAAGCCAAACAATGTGTAGCTTTAATCTTATCATGGAATATCAAATATCAAATTAAGAAACATTCTATAAAATATCTACTTATTTTTTTCAAAAATATGAATGGCATGAAAAAGAGCAATGATCTAAGAAACTGCTCCAGAGAAAAGGTGACTAATATTCAAATGCAGCACACAAGACTGATCTACGTCTCACAGGGAAGAACAGAACAGGAACACCTCCCATGGAAGGAGAGCTCACAGAGGATTCCCTGTCACCAGAATCGGATGAGATCCCTGCCGAGGGCTGATGAGTTGTAGGTGAGTCCGCCAAGCCCAGGCAGACAACAGACACAAGTGGGCACTAGCCAAGGGCAGCTGCCACCCACTCAGAGCTGCAAGCCTAGCCAGGTGCTCTGAGCACCACTCTGCAAATGTTCCCCCATCTGCTCCTTACATCCTCTCTCCCGCATCCCCACCCCGCATTGTTTGTGCAGACAGTGTCCCAGACGGGTCTCTCCACAGTCAAAGCAGGCGGTTTCCTTCAAAATTCACACCCACTCCTGCCAGGACACCCAGCGCTGAGCCGCTGCCTTGGTGACATGCAAGCCAGGGTGCAGAGTCCAGGAGCACTCAAGCTCGCCCCGCGGAGGGTTCAAAATCCTCCTAGGAGCCAGTACCGGTTCCCCCAACCCATGTCCGGCCCCAGCTCATGTCCTGCAACACCAAAAGAGAATTTCGAGCTCTCAGACAAGAATACAGGAAATCCAACCAGAAAAGATCACTCCTGCGGAGCAACTGTGCCCAGAAATACGCTGACCGCAACCCAGACACGAATTCCACTCAAACCATTAACACGAAAAAGCAGGGTTACTTAACCATCCCTAACATAAACCACCTTCCACCTGAACACCTCAACTGCAAGATGAAAACGAGTCAGTGATCGTGTACTTCGCTTTACAACATGATCCTGGGAAGGTGTTTACAGACCCTATGCTAAAACAACTCTGATTCAGTAGCACTGGGATGGAGCAAATCATTTGTTATTTCTCACGGACCTGAAAGGGGATTCTGATGACATCAAATGCCAGAACACTAGCATAAATGTCCGTTAAGAGAGGACTGATTTAAATTTAAAGATTATAAAAAGGAACATTACACAGCGCTAAAAAGGGCAATTTTGTTAAAAGGGCAGAAAATCAATAATGTGCATGTAATTTGCTATTTTTTTAAAGAGAGGGCGAGAGAGAGAGAGAGAGAGAGAGAGGATCAAATTTATTTTTGTTTCATTTGGGTTTCGTTTTTCCAACACTTAGTTGTGAAGGTCAGTGAGAGAGAGAGAAACAGAGACTGAGAGAATCAATTTTTATTGAGTTTTTCACATGGCTTTCCTTGCTCAGACACGTGGTTGTGTATGTGTGTGCTGGGGTTTGAACCCATGTACTTGCGTGTGCTGGGCAAGCGCCGTAACCGCCGAGCCACTGCTCCAGCCCCTATAATTTGCTTTTAAATGCACAAAATACTCTGGAATGATAAACGAGAAATTATGACAGTTACACCCAAAGCGAGGAGTCATGTGGTTAAGGGATGGGAGGAAACGTTTTGTTGTCGTCCACACTCACTTAGAAATATCGCCTATTCCTAAATCAGTGTTGGGTGTCTTCCCCTGTTCACCCGAGATGAGGAACCGAGCCCATTTTCAATTTGTCACCTCAGTACAGCACAAAGATGCGCCACTAGGCTGACACTCAGACCAAACTGCTGACGCGGTAACTGTATCATCTTCAGTGAGGCTTGAAAGGTCAGACCCAGCTCTGTAATTCCCAGCTCCTTCCAGACGACATTTACCGTATCTGTAAATTGGACCAAAATCAGATAGACCGTGGAGACGGAATCTCAATCAAAGCAGGTGAACTCCTACTTTAGCTACGGTAGCATAATTATTACTGTAAAATGCAGCAGCCACTCTCATCAGAATGATTCCAACTTTGTTTTCCCTTCTAGCACCCCAGAAAACTCAGAGTGGTCATTTAAAACTGAGGCTGATAGAGGCCTAAGGCGGTCACCCCAAAAACCACCACTGGGCCAAAGTAGAAGGCGCGCACTTCCGGGGTGGGGCCTCCACGGGGGCGGGGCTCACATCTGGGGTGGGGGGTCCTCATCTGCCATTCCACTCGCGAGACTTGAACCTTAATCAATCTTCCCTGGAGGTAAACGCGAGGAAGGCCGAGAACGGGACGCCGGAAGCTCAGACCGAGGACATCTAATGTGCCCTGCCCCCTATAGGCCCCGGGAGGTATCCCCACAGCCACCTACCAACCACGGCCGCCGCTATTGGTCCGCAGACACCTCTCACCCGGGGCGGAGCCACGCGGGGGAGGAGCCTCGCTGACACTTTGCGGC